>JASDQU010683732.1:16399-30496 GCA_032191745.1 Picea mariana
AAATGTTGGATGAACTTCAAGGAGCCATATTTTTTTCAAAACTTGATTTGAGATTAGGATATTACCAAATTAGAAAAATATTAGAAGATGTACCCAAGACCGCATTCTAGACTCACGAAGGACAATATGAATTCAAGGTGATGCCCTTTGGGATAACTAACACCCCTACTACCTTCCAAGAAGCTGTGAATGAACTATTTCATCCACACCTAAGAAAATATGTCTTAGTCTTATTTAATGACATTCTGGTGTACAACAAAACATGGAGGGAACACATCAATCATCTGGGACAAGTATTATTTATTCTAGAAAAAAATCAATTCTATGCAAAAATGTCAAAATGTGCATTTGGCAAGGAGGAAGTAGAGTATCTCGGTCACATTATATCCAAAAAGGGAGTCAAGGTAGATCCAAATAAAATCAAATCATTTAAAGAATGGCCCAGGCCAAAGAGTATATCTAAGTTAAGAGGATTTTTAGGCTTGGTAGGATACTATCGAAGATTCATCAAAAAATATGCTCATCTAATTTCCCCCCTAACAAATCTCGTAAAGAAAAACTCCTTTCAATGGAATGAAGAATCTAAAAAATGTTTTGAAAATTTAATGAAAATTGTGTCCACAACCCCCATGTTAGCTACACCTGACTTTTCGAAACCTTTCATAATCGAATGTGATGCCTCAGGTTTTGGGATCAGAACAGTCTTGATGAAATATGAACACCCAATAGCATTTGAAAGAATGAAACTAAACAAAAAAGAATGCTTGCAGTCTACATACAATAAGGAAATGATGGCAATCATCCATGCATTAACAAAATGGCGACAATATCTCTTGGGAAGCAAGTTCTTCATACGTATGGATCATAATAGCCAACAATATTTGTTACAACAAAAAACATTGACTACTGAACAACAGATATGGTTAGAGAAAATTGTCACATTTGATATGGAGATATTACATAAAATAGGGAAAGATAACATAGTGGTTGATGCCCTCTCACGGAAAGATGAAGAAACACAAGGTTGTGCAGTATCAATAGCAATTCTGAAATGGTTGAACAAAATCTGAATTGAATATGCCAAAAACACAAAGACATGCTCCATAATCAATTATTTAACCCAATACCCCAAGTTTGAATGGAAGAATGACATCTTATGGTATAAGGGAAAAACTTATTTGAATACCAATTCAAAATTTAAAACCAAGGTAGCTCAAGAAGCCCATGATTGTTCAGTCGCGGGTCACGTCGTATTTTTCAAAACATATTATAATGCTCGTCAATCATTTTTTTGTAAAGGGATCAGTACAGATATTCAAAAATATGTAGCAAAATGTGACCTTTGTCAAAGAAACAAGAGTGAAAATATATTAACACCCGGGGTACTCCATCCATTACATATCCCTAACCAAAAATGGAAATACATTTCAATGGATTTCATTGAAGGATTACCCATATCAGAAGGAAAAGGTAAAATCTTAGTGATAGTAGACAGACTAACCAAGTATCCACATTTTATGGGAGTAAGAAAAAAATACCCCGCAAAAAAAATAGTTGAAGTATTATGTAAAAACATTTATAAATTACATGGTTTTCCCAAGGTCATCGTCAATGATAGAGATGTGAAGTTTAAAGGGAACTTTTGGAGGGAGTTTTGCAAACAAATTGGGACATCTCTTAATATGAGTTCAGCTTGCCATCCTCAAACATATGGATAAACAGAAATTGTCAACAAATGATTAGAAAACTACCTTTGTTGCTTCGTCACTAATAAGAAAAATAAATGGCTTCAATGGTTGCACCTCGTTGAATGGTGGTATAACTCCACATATAACACATCGGATAAAATGACACCATTTCAAGATCTTTATGGATATCAACCACCATCTTGGAAAGAGTTATCCATAAATCAAACAAAATTTGTGTCAGTAAAAGATCATTTAGACGAAAGTCAAAAAGTTGTTCAAATACTCAAGGAAAACTTAGCAAACAATAAGAAATAGAATGAAGCAACAAGCTGACCAACACCGAACAGAAAGAGAATTCGAAGTTGGAGAATGGGAATTTGTAATACTTCAACCCTACAAATAGTTATCTCTTAAACACTAAGGAAAGAATAAATTGGCTCTGAAGTTTTATGGACCATATCAAATTAACAAAAAAAAATCAGTCATGTAGCTTATGGGTTGGAATTACCAAATAAAAGTCATATCCACAACGTTTTTCACATATCGTGTCTAAAAAAAGTTTTAGGGCATCACCACAAGGTGCAAACAATGCTCCCTATGTTGGATGAAGAAGGAAGAATCATTTTAGAACCAGAATCCATTATTGTGAGGATCCAGATCAGTTGGATCAGGGATATTTCAGCAGTAGATATCCAGACCAATTGGATCAGGGATATTTCAGTGGTATCAGAGCTAGTTTTCCTGCGAGCCTAATGGGAAAATCAATGAGGAGTTATTTCATATTGTTTCCACTAAATTTCAGTGAAGATAACTTGCACTTACACCTCCATATGTAGTAGTAGAGAGAAAATTTTGGATCATATATGGAGGAAAGTGTGAGGAATATTCATAATATGCTTGCACAGGGGCGAAAACAGTTGCGGTAGGCTATAGAAAGCCTTCAAAACAATGCATGGATTAATGGAGCTAATGGTTCAAAGAGGCAACAAACAGGGCAGAAAATACATGATGAGGAGTTTGCATATTGTTTGAGGGAGTATCAGAAGCTTGGTCTAGTATTTCATGTAGACATGTCATTCAAGGATTTTTGCGCCATCAAACATTCTGAGTGGCATGAATTCCAACTATCAGGGCACAAGAAGGGGAAGGTGCACATTGTTGAGGTACATTATGACAGTGAGGATGAGGAGGTGCATGAGAATGCAACCATAGATGCCTATTTAGAGAATTCATATGAGTCTAGTGACTCATGTTCATCTGAGGGACAGTTGGATGAATAGGATGATAGTGCATGCTCTTCATCTTCCATACTAGGCAGTGTTGAGACTTCAACACTTCGGCATAGTGATGACACTTGTGAGGATTCATATGTGTGGGCACTTGGACATGATGAGATTAGTTGGTTGGATGACCAACCTGTTGATGGGTCTTAAATCCCTTTATTCAACAGCAGGAACCAAACCCGCCACCGAGGCCCAATTAGACTCTGTAGCGTTTGAGATGGAATGGTTCTCCAGATCTTGCGATCTGGCCAATTTATCGATGGGCTTTGTGTTTTCTTTTGAAGGTTCTCCCTTCAGGTAGGACTGTTATTTTCTGTATTTTCTCTTGAGTGGAGCTAGTTTGAGAGACGTAAGCCAGCATAAGCCAACTTGACAAGCAACGGGATTGAATTTCAACTACTGGGAAGCGGATGAGCTTGGGATAACCTGTTGCTCAAACATGCAGACAATAATTCTATACCAAAGGGCCTAGTAATAATACATTAACCAAATGAGTATCCAATTACTGCCTGAGAATATAACTAATAGAAAGAAAAACACATATGTAACCAAGATCATGGCAAGAAAAATAATCCATCTACCATAACATTCATTACATAACAACACAACGATTTATATTCATCATTAGAGAAAAGAACATCAAAACATTGCACCAGATAACTTGACAATAGAATCGATTACTCTAACTCATTTACTATATCATTCGTGGAAAATGATAGGAAGTTTCTTCTCCAACTCCAATCACATGCATCTGATGAAAATATCTCGTCTTTGGTTCAGAAGGACTTCTCAATTCATAGTTTTCTCAAAATAATTATCAACAAACTGAAAAAAGAAATAGTTATTACAACAACCATCGACCCCTGACTAATCAGTTGATGCTTTTATTTATAGCATAAAATTCAACCGAAATTAATGGCTAAATATAGTTCGGACCAAACAAAAATCACCACGTGGCGTGGTCATCCAATAGTTTCTTTGACAGTCCATCTAGGATATTTCTTGAAAAGGGTGACTTCTTTCATATTCAGGCCAACAGAGCTTCGCAGGTTTGAGCCCATGGGACTCTTTGTTGCTCCATTAGGGCTACATATACTCCTCTGATATCTACTGCATGCATTCAGAACTTTACCAAACTATCTTTTAGTAGTTACAACATAGTTCGAGCTTTGATCAGGTATTTCGTGAATAGTGGTACTCATCCTAGCTTCGTATCAGCTATCTTCGCACATTATTCAGCCCACAACAAGTCTCGTTCGGTGGGTATCTTGAACACGTTACTTGAGTCAATAATTGATCGGGGACGTCGCACTCGGAGAGCCTAGAAACCTTTATTGCACCGATGATTCAACTTCGGTATTATTTTTGAATCCTTCAGTGAAACCATAGGATGAACTTTGTTCGGTAATCGGGGAGGTTTCTTTCCTGTAATTAAGACGACGGAGTTTAGCGATTTCAAATCAATTTGTGATAAGATGTAAATAAATTGAAAAGACTAATACGTACCTGTGTAGCTCGCTTGTTTCAGTCATTTAATACTTACTTGATCTCATTTGCTCCTTCGAATGACTTGTGATGACCTGTCCGAATTCGTCGCTCCTTTGGTTAAAAGGAATTATGTCAATGTATCATAGGGTGGAAAATCAAGTACAGCATCATGAATGTTTTAAATAGTCATATTAATTATTCGACCTTTGGTGCCCAAAAGAGACGTCGAAGGTGAGCATGCGCATGTATACTTCTCAAAGGGTTGGACACCATAAAAGGAAATATGTTAAATTCTTAGAGAATCCATATTATCAAGCGTGTAAAACATCATTAGTCAAATAACGGAGGTCTGGGGAAAGGTTGGGAGGATTGTACCGGACGATACTTGGAACTCTATTTGGCGACGTTTACATTCTATAGATTGCATCCACTGAATAGTTGTGGTACGTCGAGTCTTTAATCACCATGTCGTGGGGCGTGATTGTTTTATTGGCACGCTCTATTTTGCTCCTCTGTTTTTCTATAAATTCAAGGAGTTATGGGGAAAAACTTGCGCTCATGCCAAGCTTACATTCTCTGGAGTTCTGGTATAGAGAATTTTTCTTGGTGAAGTCATGTGTAGATGTTCCCCATGCTCTGTGGACACCCGAGTCATCACATAGTTGCATAATGGGATCCCCATACAATAGGGGGCAGGGTCTGCGGAGTAGTCAGAGTGCCAAGTGTGAGCCCCAACATGCCTGGGATTCTTTTTCGTTAGCCTCCCATGTTCTTGAAATTGAAACAAGGGGTGCAGGTCTTGGCATGGAGGTGGTGTTAGCATCTCCTACGAAGCTCGGTGTGAAAAAGGATATGTATAACAGAGGTATGACGGGAACCGTGTTTCCTCAGGAGCCGAAACCATGGGGAAGAGGGAGGCCCAAAAAGGGTACGAAAAAAGGGGAGGGGGATCGCCTCCCAGCTAAGCTAGGCGTACGTTCAGTCGTTAAGGAACCCATGAAGTTTACCCACTGGTCGGTGCCAGTTGGGACTACCAGTAGGGAAGGCCGGAGGGGTACCAAAAAATGCCAAGAATCATGCAATTTCACTACTTCAAATGCAAGGATGTCCCCAAAATTAATGCAAAGCAAGAAAATTAAAACTTTGTTTCAAAGATAGATAAAAGCAATAGAAAATATATATAAAACAAAGGAACCCAAAAAAAAAATCTCTTTTAACATGAATAATTCAATAAAAGAAAAAGAATTTCTTTCACCAAACAATTCTAAAGAAAAAACAATGCTCTGTAATTGAAAGACACTCAAAGCAAGAGACCAAATATTTCAAAAGAAAACAAAGCAAAGAATAAGGAAAATATGGCTGAAAGCAGATTCAGATCTGTCAAGCATACTGTAAACAGATCATAATCAAACCCAAAAATTCACCCCAAAACCAAATCCAAGGTTTGGGTAAGTAAAAGACCATCAAAAATCAAAATTTTCACAATTCCCGCAGGCTGTAGACTAACACAGTGCGGAAATCACTGATTTCTACAGTCTATATATGGGAAGGGTGCGGAGTTTCCACCCTAGTCTTAAACAGGTAGGGTGCGGAAATCCCAAGTCGTCGCAATGTCCCTCAAAGCAGGGTGCAGAAATCAAACAAAAATGGAAAAAATTAAAAATTGAGAAGGTTTTCCAGTGAATTTTAACAGTCGGAGAGTCAAGTTGGATCTCCCAGTGACTCAGAAAATAGAAACCAAGAAATCAAAGAAAGAAAGTAAGGAAAACTAGGAAAACAATCTGTTCCCCAGTGGAGTCGCCAATTTTGTTGTTGGATAAATCAATAAATGCGGACATAAACTAATCTCTATAGATCCACCTAGATCTAGAACAAAACAAGACAGGACATGATTCTTTCCCTAAGTTGCAATCATTGAATTTACTATCGAAGAAGCAATGGATGACATACCTTAATATATCGCTTCCTTATATCTTTGTCGTCCCTGCTTTGCTCTGGTGCTCTTGTGAAATCAAATCTCCAATGACACAAACCAACTAAAGTGAAAGCAACAATAATAGATTCAATGAAAACCTAAACATGTGATCAAGGAGTCATNTGTAATAAAATGCTAATGATTTTATGGGAAAGAAACATGCCACTGTATTATATTAAATAATAGGAAGACATATTACAACCGGATTCCTTGATTTTGTAAGGTTCCTTCCAATAGTTCCTTACTTCCCACACACTTCTTGCTCCAATGGATTCTGAGACTGTGTATCTAATAGCTACTCACAATCTATCTTGACAAAGCAAAGCTCAAAGCCAACATAAATTTCCCAAGCTCCATCCAACTCAAACAAGCTAACTTTCCCCATGAGAGCTCATCTCCTTTTATAAGCTGAATAGGATAAGGTGAGGAGGTTAGGATGATCCCACTAAATCATGAAAGTGAGTAAGATCCAAACCATTCGGAAGCCACCTCACCATGGAAGCTTCTCCTTCTAGAAGCATCGAGAAGACGCTCGTTTTTCCCACGTACGAAGTTTGTCGCACCCTATCTATAGTGCAGCCTGCGGAAACTACATGACCTAGCTATAGTGTAACTTGCAGAAATCAGGCATTTTCGCACCATATGTATAGAGAAACCTGCGGAAATCCTCCTTAATAGGGTTTTTACAAAGAAAAATCCAATTTCTTCTCTCAGGAAAAGTTCTTTTCCCTTCTTTCTTCAGGAATTCAGGCCACTGACCCCTCTGAAGGAAACAGATAGGTTTACATCATTAATGGTCATAGTGGTGATGAAAATAATGTGTAACAGTCATGGGGCATGAGTGTTTTATTGGCCCACTCTGTTTTTCTATAAATTCGGGGAGTTCTAGGGAAAAACTTATGCTCATGCCGAGCTTACATTCTCTGGAGTTATGGTATAGCGAATTCGTCTTGGTGAAGTCCTGTGTAGATGTTCCCCGTGCTCTACGGATGCCCGAGTCGTCATGTTGTTGCATAATAGGATCCCTGTCCAACAAGGGGTGGGGTCTGCGGAGTAGTCAGAGTACCAAGTCCGAACCCCAACGTGCCTGGGATTCATTTTTGTTAGCCTCCCATGTTCTTGAAAGTCCAACAAGGGGTGCAGGTCTTGGCATGGAGGCGGTGTTAGCATCTCCTGTGAAGCTCGGGGTGAAAAAGGATATGTCTAATAGAGGTATGACGGGAACCGTGTTTCCTAAGGATTCAAAACCGTGGGGAAGAGGGAGGCCCAAAAAGGGTACAAAAAAAGGGGAGGAGGATCGCCTCTCGGTTGAGCTAGGCATACGTTCAGTCGTTGAATAGCCCATGAAGTTTACCCACTGGTCGGTGCCAGTTGGGACTACCAGTAGGGAAGGTCGGAGGGGAAAAGGAGGTGAAAGAGCATTGGGTTCTCCCAATGAGAGTTCTTCTCAGTGGTTAGAACAGGCTAAACTGATGATAGTCGAACTCTACCAAGAGACCAGAGAGTTGCGGCGTCAGTTAGTAGCGAAAGATCAGGAGATATCGTCGTCGTCGGGTCGCGTAGGAAGCATGATTTGGCTGCAGAGACGACTTCAGGAAGCACATGATACAATTGTGCAACTGCACGAGGTGCAGCAGACGGTGGGAGAGAAGAACATAGTGGAAGGCGTGAGTAGTAACCCAGGGAAAGGCATAGTGGGTGATCTTGTGCCTTGCACTTCTCCTAAGTGATGTTTGGAAAAAATATCCTTTTTCTGTTCTGTTGTAAAGAAATTCGTCTTTTTACTGCCACCAGGTTGGTTGGTCGTGGTGTTGACGTGGCTTAGTTGTATGTGATGCAGATTTGGCAGGACCCCTTTAATACTAAGTATCGAGAGTAATTTGAATGTATTATGCATTCCTATGGATGCAAAGGGGAAAATTAATTGTGTTTTCTCATCATAAATCATTAGGTTGCACAAATTATTAGATCTTGTAATCATTATTGTGGAACTGTGGGTTTGTTGATATGTTTCCTTTTGTAAAATTTATGGTATCAATTGATGCTTACATGGTGTTATTGACCCCAGGTCATTAGAAACATTTAGCTATAAAAGGCATTCATTGATAAATAAGGATCTTACTTGGGACCTTGCTCACCTCGAAAATACTAAAACTAGATACTCTGGGTGCCGACATCAAGTGGTATTGAATAAAGGTAAAGTTTTTCTTCGCAAGTTAACACATTATAATGTTTTCGACGCCTAAAATATATCGGGGGTCGAAGGTTGGCGATGTTGCTCCTTACTTTGGCGCGTTGCTCACTATTACCTTTTTTCTTCTGCCGAAATCGAATGGATCGGCCTTCGGCAAAATCCTTTCTGAGGTTATTCGTGGGAAAGAAACGCTTTCCTCGGGCGATGCCGATGAAGGTCGATACTTGGCTACTTTGACTTTCCAAATGATTTCCACCACCTTTATCTTTCTCCGATGCCGAATTTATCAAGTGAGTCAGGGAAACTCTGGGTCATCGATTCGTGCAGACAGTCGACGAAGAAGATTGAGTGGTACCCAAAAAAGAAGATTTTCATAGATTTTTTAGGGTGTGTTGAGTGCTCAAAAAATGGCGATTCACTGGGCGAATGAAAAATCTCTAATTCCTCTTTGCTCCTGCACACAATTTATTCATATCTACATATATTACAATATATTTATTTATTATTATTATTATTTTTATTTTTATTTTATTTTTATTATTCAATGAAAGTATCGTTTTAGGGCTTGGCCATTTACTAGGAAGGCGTCAAGTTCCCCCCTCGGGTTTTGCAATCAATAGGTACCTGTCCCGATTCTCTCGGCTACTTGGAAGGGTCCAAGCCATAGGCTTTGAAACTTAGAGTGTTTTCCCTTAGGTTCGTTTTATTTTTCCCACTTAAGCACTAAGTCTCCTATCTCAAAGATCTTTTCTTTAGCCTTATGCTTATCAAACCATCGTTTCTCTATATGTTGGTGAACCAGGAATTTGACTTAGCCTTTTCTCTCTCCTCATCCAACATGAGCAGAGTGTCGATTCTCCATTGCATGGCCGATGAGGGTTCTTCATGGGAGTCTTGGGCCAATTGAAGAGATGGCAGATAGAGACCGTTCGGGAGGATAGCTTCTTTCCCGTAGACTAAGAAGTATGGGGAATTTCCTATGGCTTATTTGTGTGTGACCCTATCGGCCCATAGGGCATTATGAAGTTGATTATGCCAATTTCTTTGGTTATCTGTAACCATCTTTTTTAGTATCCTTACCAGGTTTTTATTAGTCGATCCTGCCACATTGTTTCCCTGTGGGTAGTAATTCATAGAGTACTTGATTATAATTCCTTTATCCAGAGAAAACTCAGTCAATAGGGTAGAAAAAAAGTGGGTTGCATTATCAAAGACTAGAACAGAGGGGATGCCAAACCTTGTGATCAATTGTTGTTCTATAAATTGGATTACTACCTTCTCGTTTACATGAGTCAGAGGAATGGCCTCTAACCATCTGGTGAAATAGTCGGTAGCAGTAAGAATGTACTTGTGGAGTTTTGAAGAACTAGGAGTAATTTATCCTATGATATCCAACCCCCACTGCTCAAAAGGCCTGGAGATAGTCACGGGCTGAAGTGGGATTGCTACCTTTTTCTCCTTTCCGACACTTAATTGGCAAGTCTTATAGTTCCTAGCATGGGTATGAGTGTCTTTAAACAAGGTGGGCCAGTAATAATCAGCTCTCAGAATATTATGGGCGGTAGTGTTCCCTGCAAAGTGTCCTCCGGCAGGACTATCATGGAGTTTCGTCAGCACCTTGGCAGTGTCTTCTCGTTTGAGACATCTCAATAATACCCCATCATAGTTGATCCGGAAGAGTACCAAATTTATAAGATGATACTATGCAGATTTCAATCTTAGGGCTCTCCTTTCCTTAGGTTTGAGGTTCTTGGGACAAGCCCCATGATGAAAAAGATAATTCAAATCCTTGTACCAAGAGTCTTGTCTTGGGGAGATGTATGCTACTTCGTCACACCATAGTGCCATTTCGTTTTCCCACCTAGAATATTCATTTTCTTGATCCTGGGATTCGGTTGCGAGATTACACAGACCTTGTCCTTTTACTAGCTTGGCAAGTTTTATATCTAGATCAAGTTCCTGGACTACTTCCATCCAGTTCCCCCTTCTTTCCCCCATTTCTTGTTGGGTAAACAGGGATCAGACCGCAGGGTGCAGCACAATCACCTTAGCGTGATTTTTAAGAATGTAGGACCTGAAATAATTTACTGCCTTATAAACCACATAGGCCTATTTATCTATGGTAGGATAATTGATCTCAACTCCTTGAATATTAGTACTCATAAAGGACACTGGGGATTCCTTATTGTCATCATCTTTCTGGGTCAAAACCGCCGCTAGCGATTGGTCAGAAGAGAAAGTATAAAGGAAAAAGTCTCTTTTAAAATTGGGACTTCGCAACACCGAAGCCTGGGATATGGCAGATTTTATATTATTGAAAGCGTCTTTTTGCTCATCATCCCACTTGAAATCGGAATCCTTGTGAATCAACTTTTGTAAGGGTTTGATAATTTCGGCGAAATCGGGGGTGAATTTCCTTACAAAGTTTATTTGCCCGAAAAAGGACTACATGCCTTTCTTGTTATGAGGTAGCGGGAGTTGAGATATGGCCTTAATTCATTTTGGATCTATGTGGATACCTTCTTGAGATATAATATGACCTAACAGCTTACCTTCCTCGACACCAAAGATGGTTTTCTTAGGATTTGGCGATATACTGTATTTTTGGCACCTTTCAAAAATCTAAGTTAAGTGTTGGATGTGTTCTTCCCTATTCTTCGAATACACTGTTATGTCATCTAAATATACTACCATGCACCTATTGATAAGCCCCTGAAAATCCACGTCCATGTCCCTTTGGAAGGTTGTTCCTGCATTGATTAACCCAAAAGGCATCCTTTATAAGCGAAGGTTCCCCATTTGGTTCAGAAGGTGGTTTTTAAACGGTCTTCCTCTGAAACCAACACTTGGTTGTAGCCTGAGAAACCGTCTAGTAAGGAAAAAATCTCTAAGCCCGACACGGTCTACAGAAGTTTCTCCATTGGCAGGACCAGATAATTGTCCTTTTCTGAAGCTCTGTTGAGGTTCTGAAAATCTACGCAAAGTCGGATTTCTCCCGATTTTTTCCGTACCGGGACAAGATTTTCCACCCAGGCAGAATGCCTAACCTGAAAAATTATCCTCGCGTCTAGAAGCTTCCTTAATTTCTGATACATGAGAGGCTCTAGGGATGGGTGATACTTCTGGAGCTTTTGCTGGAAAGGTTTCATTTCGGGTTTCAACGGGATGGTGTGTTGAATAATGCGGGTATCCTACGTTCTCAAATCCTTGTAGGACCATGCGAAGACATCCTGGTATTGTCTAAATAATTTGAGGTAGGCTTTCCTCTCTTCCTTAGACATATTTTTTCCAAGATTAACATTCTTCGGGTTCTCTGGAATCCCAAGATTCATAGTTTCATGGAGGGGGAAAGATCTACCAGCATTCGCGTTTTTGGGTCCTTTAAAATGATCCTTTAGATCAAACAGATTTTCTAGATTAGCTACTCCCTTTAGGATTGTGTGAGCCTAAAGCTTTCCAACATCTTGTCCTGTTTGGGGATTAGTTTCAGTTTTTTTCTCTCAGAACTCTTCATCATCTATGGCTAGGTATTTGAAATTGTCTTGGTTGGTCAAGAAGTTTATGATTTGCTCGTCACCTTCAAAGACTTTCCAATTGGAAACATTGTTTGGCATCGACGGTTTGTAGAGCAGCTCTACAGTGAATCGGGAGGCTTCATAATCTTCTAGATGCGACAGTCGGGATGGGGATGTGGCCAAGGAGTCGGAAAGAACGTTCTTTTCTCTTGGGATTGCGGTAACATTGAAAGTGTCAAAACGCTCTATTAGCCTATGCACCTCTCGCTGGTAGTTCTTAAGATGAGGCGAATTACAATGAATAGTATTCCTCACTTGTCTAATAATGATCTCAGAATCCCCTAAAACCTTCAATTCCTTGACACCCAGATCTATGGCTTTATTTAATCCTTGCACTAGGGCTTCATACTCGGTAGTGTTGTTGGTACATTCGAATTCTAGCCTACAGGATAGGAAATAACGTCGTCCTTTAGGATTGATAAGGATACACCCTGTTCCTGACCCTTCTTGTGATTTAGATCCATCAAAGTAGAGGGTCCAAATATGTGGAAGTTAATTGCCCTTTCTTCATTCTATATTGATTTCTTGCTTACCGATCTCTTGTCCCGTAAGCTCAATCACAGGATTTTGGCAAAAGAGAGCGTTCTCTATCGGCGTCAGCGATTCCTCTTGAAATACTATCTCAGAGTTTTGGGTAAGAGGAATAGCGAAAATTAGAGAAGCAAAGTCCCTGAAGTTGGAATCACAGGAGTAATTTCCCAATACTAGGAAATCGATAGACGCGGGTTCGTTCAGGGTTTCTAGGTCGGTGATCGTATGCTTTAGATATCTTTCTCTATCGATTTTGATCATGCTCTTGTATCCCTTTAGTGGTAACCAAAGGTGTGCCCAGTCCATACTAAAATACCCATTCATCTTCTCGGACCAGTCAAAACTCAACAGTGGTCCATATGCCTCTGGGATATCTACTACAATGATGTCAATTATTTGCACGAAATTAGGATGTGTGGCTATCCTGATCATTACATCTTTGAGTTCTCCCATAACTTTGACCTGGGTTTTGTCCAGTTGTATGACATGCTTATCGCTTTTGAGAGGGACAGCACCTAGTTTATTACAAATGGCCAAGGGAATTACATTGGAGGACGCCCCAGAATCTACCAAGCAATTGTGAAGATTCCTATTAAAAACTTCGAACGTTAAAAGGAAAGGTGGTACAAAAGGCTTCTCCTTCTTGCCTTCTGAGTAGGTATTTATGGTTGGATTTCTTGCCAAATTTTTCGAGGATAGATCCTTCTTCTGGCCGTTCCCTGTAGTTGGGTCTTCTACCGAGCTCTGAGCTTGGAACAGAAAGTCTTTCTATTGAGGAATCCTACATATATCCATAACCGATATATTAGCCTTCATCTTTTTCAAATATTCGACTACGTTGTAATCCAGGTTGGGAAATTCCTTGGTATGGATGCTTATAGGCTTTTCTCCAGGAGAGAAGGGTATTATCGAGCGATCAGTAGTTAACTTACTTTGCGGGGCCCAGGCAGCGTCGACAGTTTTTTAGTCGGGTTGAACTTTACTACGCGTCTGCACTACTAAAACTTTTGTGGGTTGTTCTCGATACCCAAACAAATCATCCGAAGACTTGATCACATCGGGATCCCATATCAACATGGTTGTGTCTCGTGGTGGGTCATCTTCTTCCTGATCGGAAATATTAATGG
Organism: Picea mariana; assembly: GCA_032191745.1. Lineage (NCBI taxonomy): Eukaryota > Viridiplantae > Streptophyta > Pinopsida > Pinales > Pinaceae > Picea > Picea mariana. Next base: position 30,261 of record JASDQU010683732.1, read on the forward strand.
TCGAACTGCTTGACTATTCGGTCAGTGAGACTTTGTCAAGAAAATGATTGGCCATTAAATTCATGGCGTGGACCTGTTGAGGGCATTCTCTTTCAGAGTGGTTCTCCTGGTGATAGGTGCAGAAATAATCAGACGCAATGTTCCCTAGGTCAATGTTTAGGTTGGTTGGGGGAGGCTCAATTTCTTTGAAAGGATGGTTTATTTTAAAGAAAGGCTTATAGGGTCTTTGGCCTTGG
>JASDQU010683733.1:19743-30287 GCA_032191745.1 Picea mariana
TCTTGAAACCAAATTTCAATGTAATCTTAATGTTTATCAACAATAATTTCTATGCTCTCCTTCATCATGTTATGCATACCCTCTTCTTCTGGATGATTGATTTCTGAAGTACATAAAGGATCTAATGAGATGGATGTTGAGAACTCCTCAATATCAGGTCTTAATGATTACTCTCCACTGGATATAGTCCATAATTTTTCAGCTTCTTTCACATTTTGGAAAGGAAAATCATTTTTTAGCTCATAGGACCTTGATTTTTCTAATATTTCTAGAGAGGTAGACAAGTTATTGACTATTGTCAAGATGTGTTCTTCCTAAAAAGAAGAGATCCCAACTATTTCTAGGATTTGAGAGAGTTCTTCCGAACTAATGGTCACCTTCGAATTTATTCTCTTGGTGGTGGTAAGAAAACAAAGTTTATGTTGTTTGGTTCTGCGGAAGGCTCAAGTGGTCTTGTCTCTTGTCCCACTATTACTGATGCTTCAATTTTCTATTCTATAGTGCTCCCTATCTTAGTCTCTCCAGAGACTGCTTTAGCTCTTTGGGTTGAGCTAGTTCCTATTTTTCGGTATCAGTCTATGGAGTTTATAAGTGGAATGTTCCTTCCATGGAAAAGGTTAGAAGGAACCTTGGTTGAAAGGTCTGATTTTAATTTAATGTATCTACCTTTTGGATCCCTAGGTCTGTTCATGAAAGAAAACAACAAAAAAGAAAAACTACCATTGGGTTTGGGGGAGCTTGCAATAGCATATGTGTAGGTTCTTATGTAACACCCTATTTCCCCCAGTCTATAAAAATAACTATACTGGCCAAAAACTATGGAAAAATCAAAGATGTAAATAATGTTATGAATATATGTTGCAGGACTGCTGAGAGGGGGATGTGCTGAAAAGAGACCACGATGGTTGATGAAAGGTGGTGGAAGGCACCTGCAATGGTGGTGTTAACTTCCACTGAAACCAATACCGTATTTAGTCTTCACTGGCCCGAAGATCAAGAGAGGCTCGCTGGCCCCAAAATGAATTACTCTCCTGGTTGGTAGGTGAAGAGGCTCCTCATGAGTTAATGAGGGATGGGGGTGAACCGCCTATCCGTGGAAGCCTCAGACCTAACCACCAGGGGGAAGTTCATGCCACATGCAAACTCACCAGAAAAAGAAAAGGTAGGAAAGAGGTGTGGAAGGGGGAAGTCGCGACAAAGATCGCAAGAGAGGAGAAATCAGAAGAACTCTGGAAAATATACAAAGTGCTTGATGAGCAAAGAAGAAGGAGAGTAACCTTCGTTCTCGACTTCTGACGAATAGAGACTCAGTCTCACAACATCGTGGTCTAAGCTCGGGGGTGGCTAGTGGTAAATCCATTCGGAATTGCTGAGCCTACGGTTGGGTGGAAACGAGCACCCCTCTCAGTAGTTGCATCAAACCTGGTGTTTTTCTGATAAGTGTTATATCTCATATCTTGAACTTAATATTCTGACATGTATTCTCATGGTTTGTGCAATTATGAATGGCTTTAGTATAAGACTATTTGTATGGTGTTTTTTTATCAGAAATGGTGGTTGCATGCTTATATTGGAAAGACCACCCATGGCTTACGTAAATATAAACATATATATATATTTTGAATGGATTTAGCTTTCAAGTCTGTTCTTGGGAAATTCATTCCCTTACTTGTCTCAAGTAATGCCCTGGATAGATCTCCCCATACTGACACCCTTCTTGAAATTTTATCCAAGAATCTGCTAGAAGATTTTATGGCGTAAGTTTGAAAACCCTACATGAGAGAGAATGGCCCTCTTAGACTTAGGATATTTTGGTGTTTCGGCACCTGGGGTACCTAAGTGCGAGTCTCCTTGTACTCGCAAGTCCCAAAACCCCAATTTGCGGAATCTTGAAATGACAGTGTGTGGATGGATTAGTACATTTTGGTATTTTAGCACCTGGAATACCCAAGGGTGAATTCCCTTGTGCTCGCAAGTTCCGAAACCCCGACTTGTGAAATCCTAAAATGATATAGTATGAAGAAGTTATGAGGTCTCGGTGTTTCAGCACTAGGGATACCTAAAGGCGAGTTCCCTGTACTCGCCATTCCTGAATCCCTGACCCACGAAATTTCAATGGGTGAAATCCCGAAATAGATGAGCATGTTTAAGAGTTGGTATTTTGGAGTTTCGGTTCCCGGAAGATCTAGGTGCGAGACCTCCTGTATGCGCACATCACGAAACTCTGATTTGCGAAACCCCAAATTGGACCAGCATGGGTAAATGTTGATGTTCGGTATTTCAGGAACTGGGATATTCAAGGATAAGTTCCCTTGTACCCACTAGTTGTGAAATCCTGAACTATGAAACCCCGAATTTGGACGAGTGTATGAAGAGTGGGTGTATCGGCTTTTCGGCACTCAGGTAGTTGAGGAGTGTGAATCTTCGACCTCTTATATTGCGAAGTTTTGATATGTGAAACCATGACTAGCAACATCCCAAATTTGCATAGTGTGACTTGGTTCGACATTTCGGTGCTTCGGTACCTGGAAGACCCAATGGTAAGTTTCCCTTGTACTCGCAAATCCCGAAATCCCAACTTATGAATTCTTGAAAAGATAGAGTGTGGAGACGTTATTATACTTCGGTATTTCGTCACTTGGGGTACCTAAGTGTGGGCCCCACGTATTCTCTAGTCTCAAAACCCCGACTCACGAAATACCAAAAGGAGGAATACTTAGATGGCTTAGCATGGATAATACTGGGTGTTTCGGTATTTCGGTACCCGAGATACCTATTGGCAAGTTCTCTTTCACTCGCTAGTCTCAAAAACCCAAAGTGCGAAACCCTGAAATAATGATAGTGTGGACGAGATATGGTGTTTCGATGTTTCGACACATGGGATACCTAATGGTAAGTTCTCCTGTCGTTGCATATCCCAAAATCCCGATATGCGAAGCTCGGAAGGGTAGAGTACCAAAACTTGTTCCGGCTTGCTGTGTATCTCGATAAGAACTTAGACCCAGTTTCAGGTTTCGGCCATTCGAAAGCCAAGACAGCAAGGGATCGCTTGCCTCACGACTCCCCGTATCACTATAGCAGAATTACCTTCTCAGTAAGGACTGTGGGCATAGCCACGGTCATATGAGCAACATTAAAAGGGAAAGGAGGGTTTGCGCTAGGCTCCTTAGAATTTAATAAGGAAAGAAAGCTGAAAATTTTCTAGCCCCGTGGTGGGTGTGTTACAAATTGGTATCAGAGCATGGTTACAACACTTGGCCTGCTTGGGCTCATGAACGGGTTGCGCAGAGACTCCATTTAGAGTACTAGTAAAAGGAGTAACTCCCTATCTTGACCCCCTCAATTAAAAGTCGAAGTTAAGAATGAAAACTCCTATTGTGTGTGTGCATGAGAAAAATATGAGTTATGTACTGGTTATGAATGTATATAAATATTGACTAACAACCAGCGTTTGTCTTTTGCACCCAAGCAGACGATCAGCTACGGGAAATTACAGATGCATAGAATGGTCACTCACCAAGAAGTGGGGGAAGGCTCCCACAATAGAGACAAAGAGTCTGACGAAAGGAGGGTAGTAGGGACCCCTCCATATCTAGCCAAGACTGTGAGGAGCCTCATGGTTGAATTACAAAGCTGCAAGGATGACAATGAGAGGATGATGAAAGAACAAGAGAAGCAAACAGAAATTAACGCAGTTTTACTACAGAGATTATCCTACCTACAAAGACAAATGCAACATGAACCTGAGGTACAGAAACATGGCCATATCAGTGGCCACACTAAGAGGAGCACCTCGAAAAAGGTCCATCCCAAAGGTAAAGGACAAACGGTGGACGATTCCTCTGGGAAGGAAACTGGCGGTTCAGAGGGATCTTCTAGCAGTAGAACTAGTTCTTATTCCCGAAGAAGACAGAAGAAGTGAAAGCTCTCCAAGGGTCATAAATTGGAATAATTTAGGAAGGCCAAACCACCATCCTTTGATGGTGAAATAAAGAAGGGAGAGGAAGCAGAGGCCTGACTGCTTGGGCTAAAGAAGTATTTTAGAGTCCATGACTTTTCAGAAAATTTGAAGGCCTGAGTGGCCACCTTCAACTTGAATGGAAAGGCTTCCATTTGGTGGGAAGACCTGAAGAATGTGAAAGGGGTTCGCGAAGAGGACCTGTCTTGGGAATGGTTTGAGAAATACTTCTGGAAGAAGTATCTTTCGGAAAAATATTTTGATGAAAAGACTAAAGAATTCTATGAACTTAAACTGGGGAAACTCACTATAGAGGAATATGTCAGCAGATTCCTCGAGCTGCTGAGGTATGTACCTTATATAAAATAAGAAAAGGCAAAGGTGCAACGTTTCATCAGTAGACTACCTAAGGACTATCAGAACAAAATTGAATTTGATGAGCCAAAGACCCTAGAAGGCACTATCTGAAAGGCAAGATATTGTCATGAACAGTTTGGACATCGAACTAAACCTCGCCAAGGCTGGAAACTGAAGAATAGTTCAGTATTTCAGAGAAAGGGGATTAAATCCCCAAGATTTAAGAACTATAAGAAGAACTCAAGGATGAGCTTCCCAGCCCAGAGTGTACACCAAAAAAACTTTCCCTCCTTGAGTGGAAATAAAACTTCTGGATCTGTACCAATGAAGGTTGATAACCCAAAGAAAGAACCTTTGAAATGTTGGGATCGTGGAGAAGAACATCTACTGAGAGACTGTCCACACTGACAATAGAATAGTCAGAGAATTTACAGCATCCAGCAAGCTACCACCATCAATGATGTGGCTAGGAGTGTACCGCAAATTTATGCAACCTTCGATAATAACCAAGCCGACCACCAAGCTTCAGTGGTGGAAATAGAAGGTATGATTTCCAACCATCTAGTGTCTATTTTGATTGACCCTGGTTCAAACTTGAGTTATATATCCCCTAAGACTGTTGATAAGTGTAAACTATAGCCACATAAACCTACCAAGCCATTGTTGGTACAGTTAGCCACTGGCACCAAAAGAAGGGTAGCAGAGGTCATACCAGCCTGCTATTGACGGGCGAAATTGACCGTCCGTCAACTGGAAGAGTGGATCTGGTCCGGGGTTGTATAAATAACCCAAGCCGTTTGGGATAACCCACCCTGACGGGTTTAGCGGCTCTGTTAGCCAATCTAAGTCCTAAGAAAACAAAAGAAAACTACTCTAAATTAATTAATCTAACTAAAAATAACTATTAAAACAAACTAATAAACAAATCTAACTATTATATATACAATCTACTATCTAATACTACACAACTATAATTCTATAAAATCAAATGTTCTATTACTAACAGAGTCAAATCAATTTACAAATGTACAACATCTACAAATTACAGATTTGAATGAAAACCTGAAAAACTCATTGGTAATCTGTCCTAAGACAGCGAGACTATTGTTTTTTGATTTTATAATTTTATGAAAAATAAATAACATAAAACTAACTAAACTAAGCAACTAAAATAATAACTCTAACTACAAATCTAAACTATACATATATCTAACTAAACTAGTTCTACTATACTAACAAATTAACTATTAAATACTAAATAACAAACTGACCTGAAGTAATGCTCCAGGTTTGTCCTGTGTATGCAATGATTGTCTTAGCTGATCAGAGGGAGGAAACCCGCACCGGATTATCCATGAGCTTCTCGTAAACTAGAAGCAGTTGTGCTCTTCAAATATAATTACAGGACAAGCAAGACATAAAAATTTACAGCAACCTTAGGATTTATAAATCTTCACAGTTAGATAAATCTGTATGCAAAGATCTATACAAAATGATTCAATTAACGAAAAAGAGAAATCTGTGATTCATTAACTGAAACAAAGTAATTGATGTACTTTAAAAATAGGAGAGATCAGATATAGACAACATATAAATCCAATCACATCAACATACAAAGAATTATGATAGCTAAAGTAGTTGATAATTAATTGCCAACTGATATGCAAAAACTTGAAACAAAAGTTTGATATATTGAAAGCGAAAGTTTTTACAAGACATTAACTTTCGTCTCAGTCTGAATCATAAATCCATAGTCTCGTTCTCCCACAGTGAGGATGATGATTCTTATTACAAAAAATAACAAGTATTTAAAGACCTCCCATAGGGTAAAACATCACCGTGGAAGTTATCAAAACTGTTTACACAAATCTGGGAAAATATCCCAAGTCTGACTAAACTAACAACCTAAAATAAAAACTATATCACACAAATATCTCCTAGACTGCCACAGCATACCCAATTGATTATTGCAATTTGAATGTACCTTAAAGAGGACAAAAATGGACAAGTTAAGCGGATATTTTGTTGATAAAATTGATAAAAATCTAATTCTAAAGACTACATACAGAATCTTGCTATTCTGTAGCTGGTATAAATCAAACACAGAATCGTATTAAAAATCAATTCGAATCTTAAAAAACATATTCAAACTATTTAAAAATATTTGATTGCTAAAAGAATCATTCAAATCGACACTTGTATGTAACTTGAACAAACTAAATTGTATTCAACCAAATGATAACAGAGATGGATACGCTCTGTTTAATTCGTTATCACCAATTCGAGTATACAGAATCGTATTGGATAACTCAACAACAATGAAATCGTTTCATGGAAGAATTGAAATCAAAACCAATAGTTTATGTTGCTCCAGCCATTAACAAAATCACTTCGAATCTAAACGAAATCAACAGGATCATTTTCTCAAATTGATAGCACTATATTAAACATAAACAAACGATCCATGCTATTAGTGAATCAAATCAAAACTGGTATGTAAATTATCACAAATGAAATCATAATGGAATTAATCGATTGATAACAGGATCTGTGGGACTCGTCCAATGTTTGTTATTGCCAATTGGGGGCAGATAGAATCTATTGATATTCAACGAAATCATTACTTGAATCAATTTCAAAAACGAACTATTAGCCGAGTTTTCTCATACGAATTCAATAGAGACAAAATCATTTTTGAAAATCAAAACCAATAGCGCAGTATCAAATCTACTTTTGATATCAATCTAACTCAAAACAAGCAATCGTGCTAACTCAAGACATGCATCAATCAAACCAAAACGAATCGAAATAGTTTGTGTTTGTTACAGCCGTTATGAATCAACACAAGTTCACGATTATAGCTAGTAGATCTTTAGCATGGGTCAAAGATAATTAAAATCCAATCGAGAATACTAATTCAATACAGAATAGAGTCGTTTTTAGTTTATTAGGAGCAAATGAAACTAATTAAAATCATACCAAATCAACTATCAAACAGAATTGATTCACAAACAAACCAAACCGAATCAAATTCAATGAATTGCTTGTACTAAACTAGGCACAACAAATCGCATAACCAAATCATATGTACATTTAATTTTAGTAAAATGAACCTACTGTACAGGATCCACAACATAACCGTTTTTTACAATCAAACTATGAGAGAGTCATTTCGAATAATGGACAGAGCTAATCGAAAACTAAAACTCGATCATTATATTAATTCAAGCAATTCATAAAATGAAATTGATATTGAAATTCATACATGGATAATCAGTAGACAACTTGGTCATGATAGTTTGGAATTGACGAAGGTTGTTGCCGATTCGTCATTCCTAAAAATGATCGAACCAGTGGTTTTCTGCTTCTTGTCATTAGCTTGAAGCCTATCCCTTTCTCTCGATAGCACTGTAACTTGGTTCTCTAAATATTTGATCTTCGATTGTAATAAGGGAATGTCGGTATAGTAGCGCTCAAGCCACACATTACATTGGACACATGCTGTCTGCTTGGGCCTCGAAATGACAGTCAAGGGTTTGTACAGATCATCGAGGGTTTCATTAGGTATCTTGATTTATGGGTAGCTAGGATTGTTCTTTAGGCAAGGGGGTAAATTAGAAACAAAGTCATAGGGTGGCTCGGAGCACAGACCATGGGAATAAGGGTACTCACTAGCTACGAAGCGCTCTATATCAGAGTTCGCGTCTTCGCTAAGGACTATGGGATTTTGATCAGTGTTTGGTTTAGGTTTATTCCGGGCAAGTCTCGATATCAATCGAGCATTCTTTTTACCTTTGCTATCAACAATAGGGTTACCCTTGACTTTCTTGCTCACAGGCTTTTTTACAGCCTCAATCTGGTCTGTCATAATGTCAGGTAGGTCGATATCAGGGTAGACCGAGGGTTTGGGAGAGGGTAGAAGGGCATGAAAAGGAACGGGTGGCCCGACCTTAGTCTCACTGACCATAGACTTGTATATTTGGACAGACTCTGAATCAACAAAGCCATTTCTAGACAGAAAATCTTGCCAATTATCGTCATGGAGGTTTAAATGATGAACGACGATAAGTCTAATCAATCCATGGTGAAACAAGCTACTGTCATCCTTCTCACCTTTGAACCTCTTAGCCATTTTGTAAACACTACGTTGGAAGTAAAATGGCATGTTCAATGGATAGCCCATGAAATTCATTAACAGTCAAAGGTGATAAAGAAAAACCAATCCATACCGACCCTCACAGGTCAAAAATTGTTTGACCATTATAAAAGATCATACCACCTGGGTTTAAGCGTGAAAATAGGAATAAATTTGTCATAGGATGTAACCTTTTGTGATACGAACAACAAAGGCCATGGCACCTCGTCGACTTTAGATTTTTTAAACCATCGCTGGCCCATGGATGCCAATCCTGTGGAAAAGCTTATGAACTCTTCATTCAGCTCAAGCTAAATGTCACCTACTTTATCCCTACACCCATCAAAGGTAAGGGCGAATTGTTGTGCAACCAATAGATTGAAACCCTCGAACCTCTGTATAAACATGAGCCAACCATTATCTTGTAAATCCTTACGGACATTATCAAAGAGTAACAGAGCTTGACTAGCATTTGGCTCAATTCACACCACCGGTGCCATAGAGAGGAGCACACGGTGAGTGATGTGAATGAGACAGGGTTTGACTCACAGCATACGCAGGAGAAAAATGATCACAAGCTTACCCGAAACTAGCAAGGGTGAAATAGGGATACGGGTAAACATTAATGACATATTGTGCGAAGGTGGTGGAGCTAGTTCATACATGCACGACAGTTATATATATAGTACAACCGCCAGCGAAAATAGCTATTCAACCCACTATTGTATAGGTTAACAATTATGCCACTCTCTCGACCAATGAAATCAATGGTAAGTGGATTAAACATTCGCGCGAGCAATATTTATAGCTTCAAAACCAAACAAATGAATCGAAACCAATACCAAGGCTTTGAGTATGTGACATGTGTTGTATAGAACGATTCATAGCAAGGGTTTAACCATAACACCAATGCTTTTTTATGTAACCAATGTGCCATGTGAATTGATCAAATAACATGTAAATCCAATCACCAATGCATCACAAACTCAATCACTCATGAAACGAAATTACATAATCAATCAAAGAATTTCAAATGAGTACAGATCAAAAGGTCTTGCCAACTGTATAATGATAAGTAAAATGTAAATGCAATGGGCATATTGACAATCATGATAACAACAATTCAGTGATGATTTTAATGCGACTTCAAAAACCAAGTTTTCACTCTTGCAGTCGTGAAAAAAAGAATGAAGGTAAGTGTGCAAATAGCGCAAAAAATAAAAGCGTCTTTTTATTTGAGAATTGCGACAAAAATTAAGGTTTGAAAAACACTGGTGTAGGCAGCTTATAATATATTAGAAAAATGTGAATTGACTGCCAACAATGGTGACACACTGGTAGAAGCAGTTATCTCTACCAAAAGAACAAATTCAGATCAGGATAACGAGAAAAATTCTAACTCAAAATTAACAACCAGAAAATCGTGTAAACGTCATCATTAACCAAATATTCTAGTAGTGTTTAAAGGATGAAAGCTGATAACAGTCTCAAGACAAGCGAGTTGCGATATTAAAGATAAAATCTCCAATACTGTTGACAGACTCATTGCTGCCAGTAGGCATTCATAGCCTCGATAGGGTTGCCATTTAACCCACTCTGACATTCGTATCCTGTCGAGAAGTTCTAGATCAGAATAAAGGACATTAAGAGGTTTCTTATTTGCAAATTTTCATATACCCGACATTGCTTCGCTACCAGCAGGCCTGTTCAGTACCCTGACAAAGTTGTCTTAGTGCCATGCATGCATTTACCCACTGCCAGTAGACCTGTTCAGCATCCCTGTGGGTTTACAAGCACTTCCCACAGCTCTATTAATGATTTTTTTTGTTTTGTTTTTCAAAGATATATAGTTGAGCGGGGTGACACTGAAAATTATGATATCTTAACATATTTTTTCAAACCTCAACAGAATTTTTTAGAACTATCCTTTATTAAGATCTAGAGATGTTTCATTTACAGAACCAACTTCCTAAGGCAGGGAGACATTTTCTGATTCATTCCCTTAAGGAATAGGGACAGCGTAAAGAGATAATGGATGATCCCAGCAAGCTTATGTTAGAGATTGAAATCAATTAACTTCTTTCAAACGACAAA
>JASDQU010683734.1:0-36139 GCA_032191745.1 Picea mariana
GAAGGACCTTTTAAAATAAACAAGAATTTAAAAAACCATAGACATCTAGAAACCTAACCCTGTGAGATGAAGTGCCAAAAGTCATGTGGGCCCTGTTTGGGTAAGTTAGTACATCAACCTCCTAAGGTTGTAAATTTTTCATATGATATCCATTTTAGGTGCACAATGTCCCATTGGAAATGTCTAACCACGAAGAATGATTTTCAACTGGCCCAGTTAAGTTCCTTTGGCAGTCATCTCGGCCCAAAATCCCCAAACAAATGTAGTTTACAGCCTCAAAACAACCCTGGAAGTTTGGAACTTGAAAAACTGTCGAAACATTACCAAGGTGGAAAACTGTTTTTTGAGCTAGTGGAATAGGTGGGTGGCCACAGATATCCACCTGGATCCCAACTCTAATTTTTCTCCTGCTCAGGATAAAAAAAATTATGGACCGACTGTCATCCTCAACACTAGTTCTTCACTTTCTTCGATAGACCACTTCCTCTACTCAGAAAGACAAGAACCAAATTTAGAGAGAAGAATGTATTCCTCCTGCACTAAAGCTCAAATATAGTCACTCTCTTACACTTAAGAAAAAGCGAAGAACAAAAGGTAATTTTTTTTTTTACGTTAAGAAATTAACATCAACACATGACCACAACAACACCTAATAAACAACATCATAAGTAAAAGAAGTACCAACTAATCATCATGGAAATCACTAACAACCCATTCAATGCATAAATGAAGGATAGTGACACATAAACTTAAGTAGTGTAGCATATAAACACATCATAATCATCTTGAAATGATTTACAATGCGTACATTCAGATAATGAACATAAAATGACTACCCACCGAACCTACCTTGCAAGCAATGCTCAAGCCCAAGTTCCAATTGGTTTTAACCATTAAAGGTCTTAGGGATGGAGACTATTCTCAAGAACAAGGAGGTGTCTACATCCCACTAACAAACAAGTTCAATCATCAACTAGATCAATCCATCAATCATATTCATCAATTAATTATGGCGCAAGGGTAATCATTATCGTTCTCGATCATATATCAACAATTAAATATTCTCTACACATGAGATTAAACAATTCTAGTACAATCACATGTTGACTTAAGTAAGGCGCAAGAGAAATATAGTCACTAAATCAGTCATATATCTAATAAATTCATGACATCCGATTAGTTAACATTTAAATTCAAGGTGAAAAAGAATAATCAAGAAGCAATCACACACCCACTTAAATTAAGGCGTGCAAGTACATTTTGTTACTAAACTAATAATGCATCACCATTATTAAAAGGCACATAGGTAATCAAGCTAAATCATGTTTACATCCATCGTTAATATAATGCGCAAGCAATCCAATAATTTAATCAGAACATAATCCATGGCGCAAGGTAAATTTATAACTCAATCATTCATCAATTATTAATTATTCATTTCACTAGAGAAAACTCTGGATTTATCTCATGGCACAACCAATATATCTACTCAACCAATCATACATCAATTTAAGGGACACGATAGTAAATTATACACATATTGTAACACATCAAAATTGTTCATAACACATAGTTCATCAACATTTATATCATGGCGCGCAAAGTATTTATTTAATTAAGTAATCAACCCTCTACATTTTCAAGGTGCGCAAGCAATATGATTGTTAAATTGATCACACATCATCATTAATCAAGGTGCACCCCTTGGATGGGGTGCTATTGGATAACATGCATCAAGTGGAGCAACCAGTAGAGAGCCTTTGTGGCGTTGGCCACATGACGACCGCGTGCCTCTCCCTTCCTCTTGCCTCATGCCTTTAAGTTCATCTCTCTCTCAAGACAGGGCACCATTACTATTAGTGGGCCCTGCTCTGCCTTGCCATCCTTCCGATGGACCAACACCTTCGTTCGGCCTTTACTCTATGCATGTGGTTATTTATGGAATCGCACCATCTCCTCAGGTTATTTGAATTGCATCAGAGGTTGTAGATGGATCATTCCTTCCTGGTTGTTTTCTTCAGGGCCCAGCCTCCTGTCCAAACATTCCCTAGTCTATTGTCGCCCTCTCTCGGCCTGTTCCTGGTTCATTTTCTCTCTCCTAATGTTTTAGAGATGCCTAGGCTTAGAGGGAAGTCCAAACAAGGGCCGGCCTGGCAGCCAAGCCGACCCCATTTGGTTCTCCATCCCCCACATGCTACACCTTATCCTCCTCGACCACCTCATCCTCCTCCCTGGTGCAGTCGATCCAAACTCTAGCCAATATCTCACTCCTCTCCACGTACCTTTCCAACAGATTGGAGGGGTTTGATTGCTCAATGACCTCACTGGATTACAACCCAAGACCTTCTATAAATTTGACCTCTGCTTCACTTCCAGGGCCATTGGCTCCTCCTAAATCTCCATCCTCCTAGTCGTTTCAAGCCCTACCTCTCGATGCTTGATATCATATGGATGGTCTGGAAGCTAGCCAAAATTCACGTCAGCAACACCACTCTCGAGTTGGCTCCAATGATGATCCAAAATATGAATGGAAAACATGCCTCACACTATTGCATATCCTAGTATTCGACTTGCAACATGACATGGATGACCTCTGGTTCTGCCTAGAGACCCTGGATGGCAAGGCCTCTCAACTACTGCATTTTCTCTCAGCAATGAAGAGTGCTCCTCACCCCCAGTAGAGGCAACCCAAGAAACAACAACTTTGACACTAGTGTTGGCACCAGCTCCCTCACTGGAAACTTCAGACCAGGCTGAGCCAGACCATGAGGAGAAGGGGCTTCCATCCAAGTCGTAGGACGCCCAGCAAGAGGTGAACGTGCCACCATAGTTGGAGGATGCCATGCAACTGGATGGGACACCAGTAGAGGAGGAGTTGCCTCATCCCGGGGACTCAACATTCGATGCCTTCATCCTAGATTCATGGTTGCATTACAACCCATATCGGTGATATGTCTAGGTGTCTTTGTTTCCTTGTTTTGTGCATGGACACCTTTTCTTCGCCGCCTCTCCTGCAAATGTCTATGGTTATTATGGTTATGTTTCCAATTTCCACTCTTGTAATGGTCATTGTTATGGGCCAAAATTTTGGACTCTCTTTACATCAGTGGATGTGTAAGACTTAAGCTATGAAGTGGTTCAGTTGGCTGAGCTGGTTTCCCCTCAGGGGCAGCTCGGTGTTTACTTCCTAAAACTATGGAAGTTTTTTATACTCTCTGATTTTGACAGATGTTTATAAAATCTTTATTAAGAAAAAAAAATGAATCAAGGCACTCATGTAATCAAATCACATCCAAAAATTCAATAAATATATTTTCATACATGCCGCAAAATAAGTATCAATTCTAATTCATGTGCAAAGTAGTCATGTTTTTCAATGAGGCTTACAATTTACATTTTAAAGTCCCAAACTTAGGTGCTATTGATCTACAATAGTACTTTAACAATTTAATTCATACTCAAGTAAATTAGATACATCACTTATAATGCATGCACGAATAGAATTCTTTCATTCATTTATAGACTGACCCCATAATAAATCAAGCATTTAGTAGAGACTTTCATTAAGAGGTCATAGATATCTAAAATGCTCATTAAAATTAACATTGAGACATAAAATGACAATTAACAACGAATATTAAACTTGAACACTTCTACACATCATAAGGATACATATAAAACTATGTGATCTCATTGAAAGAAGATATATCCCTTTGAATATTACTAACTGAAATCAAATGAAACTAAAGGAGACTCCAATGTGCAGGGCATATTCTAATGCCAAAAAAAGGTGTAGGAATAAGAAAAAAGAAGGGAATTAATTACTCAGAGACATGAAGGAAAATGAACAGTTGGTAAATTCCCCAATAATGCATAGATAATGAAGAAAGTTCTGGGAAAAAATAGTGAGTAACATGTAGAGATAAAGAAGGTAAAAACTCATGTTGGTTCCCCCACAAGCTAGCAAGTTTTACACAAAAAAAGCACAGACATGAAGATGGTAAAAATACATGTTGGTTTCCCCCACAAGCTAACACCTTTTACACATAAAAACATAGAGATAAACATGGTATAATTGCATGCTAGTTTCCCCCACATTCTGAGCACGGTTTTACACCAAAAAATAAGAGGTAAGGAGGGTAAAAAGTATTTCTAGTTTCCCCAATAGTCTAACCACGTGTTTACACAAAAACATAGAGGTAAGGAAGTTAAAAAATATTGCTAGTTTCTCCCATAGTATGAGCATGTTTTTACCCCAAAAACATAGAGGTAACGAGGGTAAAAACTCTTGCTAGATTACCCCACCGTCTGAGCACCATTTTACACCAAAAATGTAGAGGTATGGAGGGTAAGAACTATTGCTAGTTTCCCCCACAGTCTAAGCACATTTTTACACAAAAAATGATGTAGGAGCATCGCCAGTAGCAAACAAGCACGGGGGCGGAAGACAGCTGGGATGAGCACCAACACATTTCAGCACGTTGCAAAAGGCGTACCTTTTGGAATGTTTTTGAAATATTAATGTAATAAGGCGTACCTTGCATTTATATTTTGGAGGATGTAAACAGATCATGAGCGATTTTCTCTCATTTGTAGTAGGTAGAGGGATTTATGCATAGTTATGTAAGTAGGTATATTTAAATTCCAGATTAGACAATTTCAAGCGTAGGAGAGAAAACAGACTATAGACACCCTCACCTTTGTATCGTTGGAACATTAACAATCAGAGATCATTGAGCATAGAGAAGAAGAGAGTTGTAGTGGAGAGTTGAGAAGAATAACTCATGTACAGGAGGCTTGAATTAATATATGAAGCTTTAATTCAGATTATGGTGTTATGATGTTTTCTGTGTATACATGTTGAATGGTATGCTTATGGTTGTTTATTCTCTTTGTTATGCATTTGCTTTAATATTGTGTGAATGTATGATTTCATGTTAAATGTTTCAAGTCTGAGAGAGAGAGAGAGAGAGAGAGAGAATGAGTTTCAAATGTTTCTCTTCCTGAGTGATAAGTTTCTACAAGGAGTGCAGTGAAATCCTCTGCAAGAAGTGCGTTGATGGAGATTCAAAATTTATCTCTGAAAGATCAGGAGGGATACCATTGTTCTCATTCCCGCAGAAGTGCAGGTGAGACACAGGAACCATGCAAGGTGTTCATAGGCCAATTGAAAGTTGAGAACTTATCAACCAAGGGGTGAATTGAAAGACTGTTGTTGCAGAAAAGTGCACAGAGTCGAGAGAATAAAATACTTAGAAGTATTTGAGGGATTACTACAAGAAGTGCGTGTAGGAGTCTTATTGAAGACTCGAGGTTGGAAGGAAAGATCAGGAGGGTTAGTGCCTTGAGATAAATAAGGGGGAGACAAATAAAAGTCATTTTGCAGAAGTTAAATCCCAAAGGAAGAACCTTGGTTTATTTCGCAAGAGTTATCAAGGAGCAACAAGTGGTTGAAATTCTTTGTGGGGAATTCCCGAAATCATGAGGGTTGTAGGAACCAAGGAAATTTTAGGGTGGTTATAGGAAGGAGATCTTACTGCTCTAGGATCTAGAATCAACGTGGACCGTTGATTTTTCTTTGCACAAGCTGTCAGATCATTTCGGCATTTCGGGGATCCTAGCAACAAGGAGTCGAATGCAGTGGAACAAAAATCCTGAAGTCATGAGTTTTGATAGGACCTAGATTAAATTTTCAGGATTTCAGCACTTCGGGTGTTGGGAAACGGAGAAGGCAATGATTTGGGAGCGAAATTCTTGAAAACCTGAAAGAGTGACAGGTGGCAGGAGTCTACATCAAATATAGAAAACTGCAAGGATGACAGGTGGCATTTTTTTGTCAATTCGCGGAGTCAAATTTTGTTGACCGTTTCGGGGTTTGGAAGTTGAAGGACGAATATCCTTGCATTTGGATTCGTGAAATCATGAAGTCTGAAATCCCGATGAAGTGAGAAGCCCATTGAAAATTCAACCTTTTTCGAGTGCATCGGAGTTCGGCAATTCAGGTTTCGACAGTTGTAGAGATAAGAACCCTCGACAATAGGAATCTTGAAATCACGAAACCGGAAGTCCCAAACTTGAGAAGGGTGAGATCCTATTTCGGTTAAGCAGGTTTGGGTTGATGCTTCATGTTTGATCATGCGGGCACACTCACAAGGACCTGTGGATACACCGTTGAGTGTGAAGGGTATTTCCCGAGGGGAAACCAAAGAGTTAGTTAGACTCAAAGGGAAGATTAGAATGATCCTGTGTGGACCTTGGAACAGAGGGTTTGGGGGTTTACGTCAGTTGTGGTATCAGAGCACATAAAAAGTTCTCTATTTTCTGTAGCAGAGGAAGGAAAAATATTTCTCAGCCATGCCGCTGAGAAGAAGAGATAGACCAATGCCTGATCCAGTAGTGGAAAGGGAAATGTGTGAACTATGTGCTAGGCTTGATGCCATGGAGACAACACAGAGGCGCACAGTCGACACTAGAGATATCAGTGAGGCTGACAGTGAAAATGAAGCTAGACATGGAGAAGAAGTCACAGTCGAAGACGCTGTAGATGAACACCTATTCAGGGTTGTTGTAAGGATAGGTGCCAGGGAAAAAATGGAGATTCCCATGTATGAGGGAAACCTGGATGTTGAAGAGCTTCTAGATTGGATTAGAGCTCTRGATAAATATTTTGACTATGAGGATGTYGAGGAAGACARGRARGTCAAACATGYTRTCACAAKACTTAAAGGGCATGYARCATTATGGTGSGATGAACTGYARGCTGACAGAYGCYGCAAAGGCAAGCAGAAAATCAAGAGTTGGGATAGAATGGTTGCAAAGATGAAAGAAAAATTCATACCCAAGGATTATCAAATTACTCTGTTTTGGAGAATGCAGAACTTGAGAGAGAAGTTGATGTCAGTGAAAGAATACACTGAAGAATTCTACAAACTAAACATCAGGGTAGGTCATCAGGAAAGTGATGATGAAAAGGTTGACATATACATGAATGGTCTGAGATATGACATCCAAGATGAGATGAGCATGATGATCATTCGGACTGTAGAATATGCTTATCAGATGGCTCTGAAAGCTAAAGAAAAATTGAGCCGAAAGCAAGTTCAAAGAGGCCGAGGAAGAAGTCAGACCAGAGGAAAAAAAAATGCCCAAGACAGAACTCAGAGACCTCAAGAGGAGGGAAATACACCTCAAACTCAGCATGAGAGAGGAGGAAGCTCACAGAGAGGACAGTATGCTGATAAGAATGTTTTTCCTCGTACCAAAGGAATAGGAAGAGGCAGAGGTGGAGAAATAAAATTCTTTACCTGTGGAAAAAATGGACATAAATCCTATGAATGCCCATATAAAAAGAAAGAAGGAGGTGAAACTCACATTGCCGAAGCACAGAGACAAAATGTTGAGGCAGAAGATGCTAAGGGCGGAAGATCACTGATGATGAGAAAATTTCTCTTAACACCAGAGAAAGAGGCAGAGAACCCAGTCCAAAGGAACAGACTTTTTTGGACTGCTTGCAAGACCAAAGATAGGGTATGCAAAGTCATCGTGGATAGTGGTAGCACAAAAAATCTCATTTCTACGGAGATGGTATAAAATATGGAGCTGGAGACTATCGTACATCCAAGCCCATATAGAGTTTCATGGCTACAAAAAGGACATAAGGTAAATGTCACTAAACAATGTTTAGTTGAATTTAAAATAGGAGGATATAAAGATGAAATACTATATGATGTCATTCCCATGGATGTTTGTCATCTATTGTTCGGTAGACCATAGAAATATGACAGAAATGTGATTCATGATGGGAGAAAGAACACATACACCGTGGAGAAGAATGGGAGAACTCACATGTTGTTTCCAATTAAGGATAAAGAAGTGAAACCTAAGGTAAGCAACACTGTACTTCTCATGAGTGGAAAGGAACTGCTTAAGGAGGTTAAGAAGAAGGAATATACATAATTCATTGTAGTCAGGAAGCCTAGAATTATTTTAACCAGTACAAGAGTGGATGATTTACCAGAGAAAATCCAGGAGTTGTTGGAAGAATTCGTTGATATAGTAGTGGACGAACTACCTCGTTCGTTGCCACCTATCATAATTATAAGCCATCATATAGATATTATACCTGGAGCTAGTTTACCAAGCAAAGCAATGTAAAGATTGATGCTACAGGAGAATGAAGAGGTTAAAAGACAGGTCTAGGATTTAAGGGACAAAGGGTTGTTTAGAGAGAGCTTGAGTCCATGTGATGTTCTAACAATGCTTAGCCCAAAGAAATATGGAGGCTGGAGGATGTGCACAAACTTGAGGGCGATCAATAAGATTACCATCAGGTATAGATTTCCATTGCCAAGGATGGATGACTTGGTGGATTGCTTCAGTGAAGCAAGATGCTTTTCAAAGATTGATTTGAAAAGCGAATATTATCAAATCTGAATGAGAGAAGGTGATGAATGGAAGACAGCATTCAAGACAAATGAAGGGCTGTATGAATGGATTGTTATTCCATTTGGCTTAAAAATTGCACCTAGTACTTTCATGAGATTGATGAATGAAGTCCTAAAGGATTTCATAGGAAAATTTGTCATCGTATATCTTGATGATATATTGATTTTCAGCAAGACAGAAGATGAACACTTGAAGCATTTGGCTACAGTGATGAGGATATTGCAGCAAGAAAAGTTGTTGATAAATATGAAGAAATCAACATTTATGAGGACAGGACTCATTTATTTGGGTTTTGTTATCTCTGCAAATGAGCTGAAAATGGATCCGAAGAAGGTGGATGCCATTAACAATTGGCCATCGCCGAAGAGTATATTTGAAGTTAAAAGTTTCCATGGATTGGCTAGTTTCTAAAGTAGTCAATGGAATGAATATATGATCCAGGATGGATTATTATTTAGAGGCAATCAATTATGTATTCCAAAATGCTCCATGAGGGAGAATCTGTTGAAAGAAAAACACAGTGGAGGATTGGTCAGACATTTCGGTCATGATAAGACATTCTCAATGTTGAATGGCTTGTATTTTTGGCCAGGGATGAGGATAGATGTAAAAATATTTGTGGACATATATAGAATTTTTCACCACACAAAGGGAAAAAGGTAGAACACAGGTTTATACCAGCCACTACCCATACCTGAGAGGTCGTGGGATGCAGTGAGAATGGATTTTGTATTAGGGCTTCCAACGACGCAAAGAGGTTGTGATTCAATCTTTGTGGTAGTCGATAGATTTTAAAAGATGGCACATTTTATACCATGCCAGAAAATCAGCGACAGAACTTACATTGCAAACCTATTTTTCAAAGAAGTTGTCGAACTTCACGACTTGCCAAGAAGTATTGTTTCAGATCGAGACACCAAGTTCGTGGGACATTTCTGGAGGACTTTATGGAAGAAGTTGGGGAAATTTTTTTCATTTAGCTAAACTTATCATCCTCATATGAATGGGCAAACATAAGTTATAAACAAAAGCTTGGGAGATTTTCTAAGGAGCCTAGTGACTAAACACCACATTCAGTGGGTCACATTCTGCCATAGGTGGAATTTGCTTACAATGATTCAATTAATAGAAGCACAGGGCAGAGTCCATTTTTTATTGTTTATGGAATGCAACCAAGGGGAGTGTTTGAATTGAAAGATTCATAACAGACTGAATTCAGAAATGCTAGTGTGGAGGATTTTGCAGAAGCAATGAAGGAACTTCACAGCCAAGTGAGGGAACATTTACAAACATTGAGTCAAGAGTATAAACATAGAGCAGATCAACACAGATGAGAACTTCAATTTGAAATTGGTGATATGATTCTTGCACATTTGAGGAAGGAGAGGTTCCCAAGGGGAACATATAACAAACTAAAAATGAAAAACATTAGACCATGCAAGGTGTTGAAGAAATTTGGGGCAAACGCATATGAGATTGAATTACCCGATGTGATCAAAATTTCACCGATATTCAACATCTCATATTTGTACCCTTATAGAGCTGGAAAAGTAGGAGAAAATAATGGATAGATAGAGGTTCAGTGGAATAAACAAATGCATGTAGCTGAAAAGGCACAGATGGAAAGTATACTTGACAAGAGGGTCAGTAAGAATACCAGGAGTAACGAGTATTTTGAATACATGGTCAAATGGAAGGGACATCCAGTTGAAGACGCCAGCTGAGAAAATGAAGCAGAAATTCATAAACATGGATAGACTGTACAAGAGCTCATGAACAGGAGTCCATGAAAATTTTCAAGCGAGGGTGTATGATGCAGTAGCATTGCCAAGAACAAGCGAGCGCGGGGGCGGAAGACAGCTGGGATGAGTGACAACACATTTCAGCACGTTGCAAAAGTGTTTTGGAATGTTTTTGAAATATTAATGTAATAAGGCGTACCTTGTATTTATATTTTGGAGGATGTCAACAGATCATCAGCGATTTTCTCTCATCTATAGTAGGTAGAGGCATTTATGCATAGTTAATGTATGTAGGTAGATTTAAATTCTAGATTAGACAATTTAGAGCGTAGGAGGGAAAACCGACTATAGACACCCTCACCTTTGTATCATTGGAACATTAACAATCAGAGATCATTGAGCATAGAGAAGAAGAGAGCTATAGCAGAGAGTTGAGAAGAAGAACTTATGTACAGGAGCTTTGAATTAATATATGAAGATTTAATTCAGATTATGGTGTTATGATGTTTTCTGTGTATACATGATGAATGGTATGCTTATGGTTGTTTATTCTCTTTGTTATGCATTTTCTTTAATATTGTGTGAATGTATGATTTCATGTTAAATGTTTGAAGTTTGAAAGAGAGAGAGAATGAGTTTCAATTATTTCTCTTCTTGAGTGAGAAGTTCCTGCAAGGAGTGCAGTGAAATCATCCACAAGAAGTGCGTTGACAAAGATTCAGAGTTTATATCTGAAAGCTCAGGAGGGATACTGTTGTTATCATTCCCGTAGAAGTGCAGGTGAGACATAGGAACGGTTCAATGTGTGTGTAGGCTAGTTGAAAGTTGAGAATTTATGAACCAAGGGGTGAATCGGAAGACTGTTGTTGTAGAAAAGTGCACAGAGTTGAGAGAATCAAATACTTAGAAGTGTTTGAGGGACTGTCGTAAGAAGTACGCACAGCAGTCTTATTTAAGACTCGAGGTTGCAAGGAAAGCTCAGGAGCGTTAGTGCCTTGAGATAAGAAAGGGGGAGATGAAGAAAAGTTTTTTTGCAGAAGTTAAATCCCAGAGGAAGAACCTTGGTTTATTTCGCAAGAGTTATGAAGGAGCAATGAGTGGTTGAAATTCTCTGTGGGGAATTCCCGAAATCATGAGGACCATAGGATTCAAGCAAATTCCAGGGTGGTTAGAGGCAGGTGATCTTACCACTCTAGGATCTAGAATCAATGTGGACCGTTGATTGTGCTTTTCACAAGCCGTCAGATCATTTTGGCATTTCAGGGATCCTAGAGACAAGGTGTCGAGTGCAGTGGAACGAAAATCCCGAAGTCACATGTTGCGATAAGAACTTGATTAAAGTTTCAGGATATCAGCAGTTTGGGTGTTAGGAAATGGAGAAGGCAGCGCTTTGGGAGAGAAAGTCCCGAAAACCCAAAAGAGTGACAGGTGGCAGGAGTCTATGTCAAAGATAGAAAATTGCAAGGAAGACAAGTGCTGTGTCTTCGTCAATTGGCGGAGTCAAATTTTGTTGACCATTTCGGGGTTCGAAAGTTGAAGGATGGAGAGCCTTGCATTTGGATTCGCAAAATTGTGAAGTCCAAAATCTCGATGAAGTAAGAAGCCTGTTGAAAATTCAACCTTTACCGGGTGCATCAAAGTTCGGCAATTCGAGTTTCGGTAGTTGTAGAGATAAGAACCCTCGATAACAGGAATCGTGAAATCGCAAAACCCAAAGTCCTGAACTTGCGAAGGGTGGATCCTATTTCGGTTAAGGAGGTTTCGGTTGATGCTTCATGTTTGATCACGCGGGCACACCCATAAGGACTTGTGGATACATTGTTGAGTGTGAAGGGTATTTCCCATGGGGAAACCAAAGAGTCAATTAGACTCAAAGGGCAAATTAGAACGATCCTGTGAGGACCTTGGAGCGAAGGGTTTGGGGGTTTACGTCAAAAAACGTAGAGGTAAGGAGGGTAAAATCTCTTGCTAGTTTCCCCCACAATCTAAGCACATTCTTACACCAAAAATGTAGAGATAAGGAGGGTAAAAAATATTTCTAGTTTCCCCCATAGTATGAGTATGTTTTTACACCAAAAACAGAAAGGTAAAGGGGGTAAAAGCTCTTTCTAGTTTCCCCCACAGTCTGAGCACGTTTTACACCAAAAACACAGAGGTAAGTAGGGTAAAAACTCTTTCTATTTTTCCCCAGAGTCTGAGCACATTTTTACACCAAAAACGTAGAGGTAAGGAGGGTAAATTTCGTGGGCATCCTTCAGCAAAAACGTAGAGGTGGAATGTGCATTGGCAGAGTAAAACTTAGTTGGAGAGTGAGAAAAAACATGGGTAAATTGTCTGGGCGTCCTTCAGCAAAAATGCAGAGGTGGAGTGTGCATTGGTAGAGTAAAACTTCATTAAAGAGTAAGAAAAAATGTGGGTAAGGATAAGAATAATTTTTTATTAGTTCCATATCAATTTTGGCTAGCAATGACCTCATTAGAGAAAAATTTTGATTTGGAAAAAAATGTGTTATGGATTTGATAGTACAAACTCAAGTTCAAATTAAAGGGAAGTGATCAAACATTTTGTATGTAGACATTGGAGCTCAGATTGAAATTAACCAGGCAATGATGAAACATTATGTATGTAAAATTTCAAGCTCAGATTTGGAGTTAACAATGGCGATGGTCAAACATTTATATATGTATATATTCAACAACAACTCATATTTGAAATTAACAAAGGTGGTGGTCAAACATTTATATATGTATACATTCAAGATTAGATTTACATTACAAATGTTGGTGTAATTATTAGAAATCCGCCTCTAGCATTTATAAAAGCATCTAGGAGCTTATCTCTTGATCTTAATATCTCACACAATTACACAAGGTAAAAAAAAACTAGATTATACAAATTAATCCAATGCGATTACAAATTTAAATAAAAATACTGTAATCGAACGCGAGAAGTTGATGATGATCTCTCACGCTTGTGTTCCGTTCTGTTCTCCACTTACTAACTGTGAAGACATCACCAGTACCTCCCATCCAATGCTAGGGGTAATCGTCTTTCCCCTTAGCCTCCTAAGCTGCAAAGGGGCCACACACAAACACAATAAAAAAACTATAGCTCCCATCTCACCTCAGAAGGTCGAGCTATCAATCTCTCTTTTTTGAGCTAGGTATCCCAACTCTCACAAGAAAATCAGTCAAAGAAATTTCGACAGCATAACTTTACACATACCAGTCATGATACATTCCTCCCCGTACCCATTTCTTTTATAGATTTGTTCTTAGTGTCCACTTGACAATTTCACATTAAATTCATTTTTTTAAATTAATTAGGAATTAATATCCTGTGTACATTTGTCACTCGACCCCTTGGTTACACCAAAAATTCACTATTTAATTTAATTAAATATCAATTTCCCTCACCCATCCTAAAATCACTCCTAAAATCGTTGTTAGTTGTCCCTTTATTCCATATATTTCTTTTTTAATGGTTGACGTCTTTCTAAAACTTAGTTCTGTTTAATTTAAGAAAGTTTTTTAGTTAGACTAGACTAAATTCCTTTCTATGTTTCCACATTCATTTTTATATTTATTTCCTTTCTTATCCTAGATCCAATTTGGTATTATTTTTCACACATTTATATAATTAAATCTTTAGATATGAATTTTGAATCTTTCAATTCCTAACTTGATTTTTCTTCATCCCCCATCATTTATTCAATTTATTGTTTAAATTTTTTCTTCTTACCCACTTTAGACTTAAGTTCAAATTTTTAAACTAGGCTTAGAATTTTTAAGGAGATTTTATAATTAATAAAAATTACTCATTTAATCATTATTTTAATTCTGACCATGTCAAAACAAATATTGTTTTCTACGCACCTAGGTTCATTGGCTGATGTTTATTAAATATCATGACGTGCCCTTATAGATGCACTCTGTTCCCCAAGGGTGCCACCAGCCTTTATTTAAATTTTGATTATGTGACGTGCCCTTCAAGATGCACTATGTGCTCCAAGGGTGTCTCTCTCATTTGACTGATTTTTGTAGTTGTCCAACCCTTGGTGTCAATACTCCATCACGCGACCTTGTGAGAGACTAAGGGTCCTTAAGGAATAAGGACCCTACCTTATTATGTTCCCTTTATAATCTTCATGAGCGACTGTCTCAGTCTACCCTCATGACATCATGGATCTCTCATACTAGGTAGTGATTAACCTACAATCCGAGCCACGACGAGACTACTATTAGGTTGTGGCAGGGTTGTTTTCACACCTCTCCCTCAATATATGGTTGTTGTGCATGGACTCTTTACTTCTTATGTGAGTCTGATTAGCAGGAAATTATTAACCATATATAGTGCACTCCCTAACTCAATCTAGAGTCCAAGGAGGTCCATTGATGCCATGGACATCTTCAATCTTTCAAGTTCCCTGCACACTCAGGAGAAACCCATCAATAGCACATGTCTATACATAGATATTAAATAACATAACATCATAATCCAACAACATCATCATACAAATCTATAAACAAAACATACAACCATATACACAATAATAATTATAAATATTTATTGTAATTAGATATGAAATTAATATTGTAGAAGATCCTTTTATTTATTTGTGAAACGATATTTTTACCAAAAGAATGTATATCCTTTATTTTCCAGTATTTTTATTTTTCTTTTTATTTTTGAGAGAAGATATATTTTCTCAAATACTAAATTCGTGTTGTTGTTGATGATGATGATTAACATCTAGTGAGACTAAGTTGGTCCATCTGAACTTAAGATGGTAAGGGATTACTTGAATTCTTCATAATTTTATTTCTATACTAAAAAGGAATTAAAAGAAAGATTCCAAGATCACCATAGCTTGTTGAGTTAAAAAATCATTAAGAGAAAAATTCCAAGGTCACCATAGTTTTGTTGAGTTAAAAGGTTACGATGGTTGGTAGTGAAACAAATGTTTCAAAATTTGAGATCTAATCTCGATATATGCTAGACAATCTAAGAGAAAGTTTTTTTCATATTCAAGCCTCTTAGCATCACAAATGTGACCAAATCTTTCATCCCAGGGCATTTTAGGAATTTTGATTGCTTCCATATAATATTTTAATTTTATTTTCCCTCTAACTCTTTATGACACTACATTTTCTCCTTAAATTTTGATCTAATAATATTTTTAATATTATTCTTATTCTACAAAATGTTGTCTTCCTTTACTCCCCACCAGTTTAGCCAAGATTGGGCATGTTTATGCCATCCTCGCTTTCAAAGGTGGTTTTGGATGGAGTTTGAATAAATTTTAGGAAGACTCTTTTATTCCATGTTGTTTAACTTGTTCTTATAGAATAGGTCTCTCATTATAGTTGTGCTCTCAATGGAGGAAATGATTACTTCTGTGAGTAGAAAGGATATGGTGTATTTCCTTTAATTTTTAGATTATAAGTTATAATGTTATTTTGAATATGCTTTGTATTTCTCCACAAATCTTTAGAAATATCGAATCCCCAAACATGACATCCACATAGAATAACAAGAGTAATGAGAGTCTCAAGGAGGTGTTTTTTCTTATCCCATATCAAAAGGTCTATTGTTTTTTTAATTGTTTTCAAGCCCACAATAAGATTTCCATCCTCCATTTATACTTAACTCAATGTTTTAATTCATGTTGAGTTTCTGGTGAATATCGTTCCAATATGTGTACATGAAGGGACTTCCTCCATGTTGTTGGTGTCATATACAAAAGTATTGTAGGTGATCTTATCAGATTTGATTATCATGACTTATATTTTGTGAGTTTTAAAAGTCATAACCATATTGGATTACAAATCCCTGTGGATTCTTAGTTTCTTGCTAAGATCATCGAGAATCCTTGCCATAAGATCAATATCATAATCTAAAGAAGAAGAATGATGACTATACTAGTGAGAGTTAGACCAACATAATATGCTTCTTCAAAAAAACCTTCTAACTTGTCAATGTATATGCCAAAAAGGGTAGGGGTCAAGGGACAACCTTGCTTGACTCTAATATTGTAGTTAATTTCTTATGAATAGACCTCAATGTTCCTAAAATTGGCAATAATGTTCTCATACAACCTTATTGGAGCCTATCTAAACTTCAAAGAGACATTTATCTCTTCCAATCTATCCTAAGGGTTTGTCCTCGGTCTTATGTCAGAAGATTTCCTAAAGTCAACAAAACAACACATGAGATTGGTTTTATTATTGTGACACTCCTCCACGATGATCCAAAGGGTAAAAAGGTGGTCCATAGTTGAATAATATGTCCTAAATCCATCCTTTTGTTTATCTCTTTTTCCATAACTTTCTAGCTATAGACTAATCTTCTTTTCCAAAATAATTCCATATAGCTTGGCTAAAATAAAGCTAGTCATAATGTTCGTATAATTATAGGGAATGTTATTATCCCCACTTTTAAAAGTAGGTACAATGAGGCTTTGTGTCCAGGGTGTATGGAATCCTTGTTTTCTTCCTAAATTGAAGAGCTTGTGTATGTGAGGGATGAGGATAGACCCTCTAATTTTGAAATTTTTAGCATGGTATCCTTCACTATCTCTAGATTTCTCGTTTTTGTGCTAAATTGAGGATCTTGTGTATGTGAGGGATGAGGATAGCGCCTCAAATTTAAAAAATTTCTCATTTGGGAGCCGCGTAACCCCAGAATCTATGTATTCCATAGAAAAACTTCATCCTCAATATGAAAAATTGGAATTTTCCTCGAGATATTCTTAGGATCAAGCTTAGATAGGTGTAAAAACAACTCTTGCTTTCTAATGGTTTTTCTAGAAATTTTACATTTGTTATCATACCAGGGGGGTTGTTAAGATCTCTTTACATTATTATTTTTTTCATCTTACATTAACAATTTATTAAATTTAATATGAATTAACATATAAAAATTTCTATTCCTCGAGGTGTAGGACAGTCGATGACAAAGTGTGTTGTTAAGGCACTCCGTGATGTTAAAGTCACCGGTTCGAAACCTGTGGGGACAAAAGATTCTGCCATATTAAGGGTTGGTATGGCTCAGGCCGAGTGCGATCCCCGGGTGATTTTGACGGCTTAGATTCCCCTGAGTCTTGGTTTCTCCACCACAGATTAGTCCCGTAGGTCACGGACAAACTAGCAAACAAAAAAAAAACATATAAAAATTTCTCTTAAATTTAGATATTAATTCAAATATTAGTTGTAGAGTTCAATTTGATTTTTTTTCATAATCTTTATTTTGGATTTAAATTGTTGGTTAAGGTGTTAGAAAAATATGAATGGAATATGAAGTATCACTTTCTAAATTTAATTAAAAAGTAGTTAAAAAAAATTATAATTGATGATGATGATGATGATGATGATTAACCTCCACTAAGACCAACTTGGTCTATGGGACCTTAAGAGGGTAAGTGATTACTTGTGATTATTTAGAATTTTTCTTCTATGCTAGAAAAGCATTAAAATAATATTAGATCACCATAGTTTTGTTGAGTTAAGAGGTTTGGAAGGTTGGTAGTGTGAAAAATATTTTGAAAATGAGATCTAAAGTGATTTTCATCTTCAACCTTCTTAGCGTCACAAATGTGACATAGTATTTCATCCCATGGGGTTTTAGGAGTTGACCAACACCCAGTTTCACTATGGAGCTTGTGAGAATTTTTTCTTATCATAACAATATTTTTTTTCTTTACACTTGTCAAAATAGATAGATAATTTTGCTCTTCTAGATTACGGTTAATTTTTTTTTATAAAATTTTGAAAAATTATTTAATATGAAACCTAATTTTTCCTAAATTTGCATTTAAATGTTAAAATTAAAATTAAGCTCACTAGATGGATTTAGAAAAAAAAGTTCCATATAAAGTTGATTTTTCATTGTGTAACTTAGTCAATTAAAAAGGACGAGAAGAAGTGAAATTCAAGGATGGGCATAAGAAGTGAATAAAATAGGAAAGATGTTTCATTTAGTTAAAATTGAAAATAAATGGAATGAAAAAATGTAATTTAAATGCATTTCATGTGATTTAATGAAATTGAAGTTACTCATTGATTAAAATTCAAGGAGGTTGAAAAGAAGGGAAGAAAATAAAAAAATTGCTACATTTAATTAAAATACAATAAATGCATTCCATTAAAAGATGTAATTTAAATGTATTTTTAAATTGAGAAAAAAAAAATAATTATAATTATATATTTATATAAAAATATATAAAATAAATTAATGGTATCAGAAATCATCATATTTTTTTATTATAAATTTGATAAAAAAAATAATATAAATATTAAAAATAATAAATAAAATTCCATGAATAATAAAATAGAATATATAAAATTTTGTTTAATTTTAAATTCAATATAATCCTTCAAATTCCATAAAAATTAGATTTCTAAAAATAAATTAATAAAATCAAAATCCAAATATTTACTTAGACATTCAACAAAGAATAAAGCGAGAATCCTTGACCTAAAGAGAAATTGTAGCAAAACAGCCGCGGGAAAAGCTTTGAAGAGAGAAAGACTGGTGAGTTGAATGCAATTAACCAACAAATTAAGGACGAAAATTGGGAGTTGAATAATTTGTGTTGTCCCTTTGACCTGTTTATGGTCAGTTGTTGGAGATAGTAAAATTAGATTCTTTATGTTATCTTATTTAGGGATTATTTTGGGTGGTTTCATGCAGTGGTGCAGTACGATGCAGGGTACTAACACCTTTTAAGGAAGAAAAATTTACTCACAATACTCCAGCTAGTTTTGTTCACCTTCTTTGAATTATAATTTAAAAATCAAAACCCTTTTAAGAAAGAAAAATTTACTTACACTCTCCAACTAGTATTGTTTACTTTTATCCAGTTTAAAACTTTAAATGTTTATTTAGACTGGTTAAACCCTTCTGAAAATTGTTTTTTTATTTTAATTATTAATAAATTTGTTTGAAAATCTTTATTCTATTATAATTATTAATAAATATGTTAATTAAACTAAACTTATTTTAAATATTTTTGAAAGTGTCAAAAATTGTAATAACTAAGTTGTTCCCAAAATAATGAAAACCTTGCTCTCCAAAAATATAGTACACTGGTGAAAGTTAAATTGCCGTAAGAATTTTTCCCTGTAATTTTAATGACGAGTTGAATTGTGAAGAATTATGTTCATTAACTTTACGTGTCTTGTTTTTGCGAGGTGAAATGAAAAATAGTCAAACTTAAATTTCCCTCTGGTTTCAGTTCTGTAAAGCAACAAAGGTCTATTGATATAAAAGAATAATTCAACTAGAATGTACATTAACTCTGCCGTCTCAATTTTGGGAGGTGAAATGAGCCATGACAAAGGTCTATTGATATAAAAGAATAATTCAACTAGAATGTACATTAACTCTGCCGTCTCAATTTTGGGAGGTGAAATGAGCCATGTCTGTATTTTTGGAAAAAGGAGGATGTAAGTTTGAACTGAGTTTGATTGTAGATTCGGGTTATCATAGGGCCTCGCTACAAAGACAAAAAGGAGTTAAATGGAAACGCAACAATAAAGGTTGACCTGCCACTTTGAAAAGTGGTGAATACTAGGGAATAAAGCTAGTTAGTCCATTTTACTAAAGGTAATTCACACGAAGAAACGAAGCTAGTCAGTGCATGTAGTTGGGTTCTTCAACTTCTCATGACCATAACTCTCTAACCGTGAGGAGTTATGTGACGTTCCACATACCACTAGAAATTGAATGACATGTACTATCCATCTAGAATAGTTTTACCTTCAAATATATTAAAACTCATACTTTTATATATGAAACAACCTTGGGTCTCTTACCCAAACCTTTGTGCTACCAGACTTTCTCCAAGGGTTGACATCAATCACTAAGGGTTGACATCAATATACAATATCACTCTCCAATGGTTGACATCAATGACAACCAACAATCCATACCAACTATCCATCAGCCTAAGGCAACTATATGACAATCTCCCCCTTTGGCATTGATGGCAACCTCAACATTGATGACAACACTTAGTCATGATAACATTCATGCTTATACTCTTCAACAATGTTTCTATCTCTCCCCCTTTGACATCAATGGCTAAGGGTATCTCCCTTTGGGGCTTCTCCCCGTCTATGTGCCTTTGATTTTACTTTGTGTTTATAAACCTGTGATTACTCTCTTTCCCTTCATATGAATAATATCTCCCACTTTGACAAAGGGCATCACTATGAAGTCATATCACTCATTCTTCTCTTGTGACAATCGCTCCCCTTGGAAACATGCCTCGGTGATCTCTCTCCAAGAATTTACCTTTTCATCAGATAAATCTCTCTCCCTTTGTCCTATTTATGGTGTTTCCTCGTGTACATATAAAATATATAAGATAAGCATTCAAATGCATTCATTTTGGAGTATAAATTGTTGGATATGTGTTATATTCTTTGCACGAATAGTAGTGTTTGAGCATTGCATCGGGCACGCAGGGAGGCCACTAGGCTCCCCCGTTGGGGAGTGCAGTGGGCAAATCTCCCCCTGCACAGGGTTTCAGAGGCAGTGCCCCAGAGAATTTTTTTTCCTTGGAAAATGTGTCACATATTTAGGTGGTTTTTAGGCACATGGTTTCTTTGCCGATGGTTTTCTATTTTTGGTTAAGGAATTAGGGTTGTTGACTAATCCAGGTCATTGAGTTAGGGTTTTGGATGTCGTTGGTTCCTATATGTATATTGTATTGTAAACAATGTATTACTATGAATGAAAATATAGAATATGTTGGTTTTCCTGATTTGGGTTTCCAAGGGAAAAATCTCTCTATACTGTTTGTATTTGCTATTGTATATTTTTTGTTTTTTTACTGAAAATCTATTTGCAGTAAATATTGTACAATGTTAAAATATACATAAATTAATCCTAATCTGTGGAAAAGATACTCAAGGGCTTCCCTTGGAAGCGGTTTTGTAAACATGTATGCCACTTGTTCTTTTGTTTCCATATATTCAACTCTGATGTTCTTCTCTGCAACATGTTCCCATAGAAAGTGATACTTGATTGGAATGTTCTTCGTCTTGGACTGCATCACCGGGTATTTTTAGATACTAATGGCGCTTGCATTATCATAATATATTGGAATGGGCTCATCATACTCAACCTTTATATCTGTCAAAGTTTGTTTCATCCATAGAACCTATGTACAACATTTTGTTGCTGCAATATACTCTACCTCAGCTATAGATAAAGATATTGATGATTATTTCTTACTTAGCCAAGATACTAAACACTCACCCAAGTAGAACATTGTTCCACTTGTGCTTCGGCGGTCATCAATGCAACCTGCCCAATCTACATATGTGTAGGCAATAAGTGATAGATCCTTTCCTTTTGGATACCATAATCCAAACTCTTATGTTCCTTTGAGATATCTGAAAATCCTCTTCACTGCTAATACATGTGATTCCTTTGGTGCTTCTTGAAATCATGCCACCTGTCCAACTACCTGCATTACATCTGGTCTAGATGTTGTTACATATAGTAAGCTATCAATCATTAACCCATATTTTCTTAGGTTTGTAGACTTTGAATCATCATATTTTTTCAACTTGCAACTGGTTTTCATAGGAGTGGTAGCTGGTTTGCAATCTTCCATTCCGAACATGCTTAGTATTTCTTTGATATACTTAATTTGAGAAATAAAAATTCCTTGGTTTTTTTGACATATCTGAAAACCCAAAAAGAAGGATAGTTCTCCAAGTAATGAAATTTCAAATTCATTGTGCATATCCTTTGTAAATTTACATCTTAACCTATCATTAGTACTTCCAAAACAATATCATTAACATAAATTTCAATTAATAAAATATTACCTTGAGTTACCTTGATGTAGAGGTTATTGTTTGCACTTCCTTTCCATAGTTTGTAGGGATTTTTGTCATTGTTGTTTCTGAGAATTACTATGTTTTGAATGTGAACTGATGTATGCACTACATGTGTCCAAAAAAATATGTCAATTTGGAATCCATTAGCATTGTTTGAACCATTTCCTGTGTAATTATCATCCATTATGATAATGTTCCTTTGTCTCTGAACCATTCTCTGAACCAATATATGAATCCATTCTCTCGTCCACTATCATATATATGTCCAAACCTTCTAAGTGTTATTACAAATCCATCTCTGTCTATATTGTCTAAGACTCTACTTGTGCAACTATACATAATGTTGACCCATTTATTACTATACTATCATGAAGTCTTCATTAATCTATCAAACTGTACTTCTACTAACTGATTTCTCTGAATTTGTCTTCTCAAACTCAACAGGCTGCTCGAAGGATGGTTCTTTGGTCTTTCACAACTATCGCATAGACTCCCCCTGTATAGTATTCATATTACTTTGGAATCTCTAAGCCGGATGGCTTAGAACAATTCCTTCTCTGATGTGTATTCATCATTATCTTCATTGGTAGACTCATCATCATCTTCATTGGTAGATTCAGTATCTCTCTGATCTCCAACTTCTTTCTTTTTGTCTGTGGATTCATCTTTCACTATAATGCCTGAAAGTACAATTTCTTGAACATGTTTCATATTTAACTGTCCTTCCTTTCTTTCAGTTATTTTCCAAACCTTTCTACATCTAACATCTTTTTTTTTCTCTGTATAATTTTCTTCATCTTGTTTTATTGTCAATCTTGTGATCTATAGTACCTAGTCTTTGCTCACATGTTCTTCTTGTTTTCTTATCCATACTTTCTTATATCTGATATCAATATTCTCTTTCATGGAAGTGTCAATCATGCTTTTACAATCACTGGTTATGTGTCCATAGTTATGACATTTGTAACACTGAATGTTACATGCAGCCACATAGGCACTTCTTGCTTGAACATTTCCTTTATAATCCCTGCAATCTGCAACCTTATGTTAAAAATTAGTACAATAAAAACAATGACCATAAAAGAAATTTGCATGCCTGGGCATGAACAATCTTCTTTGTGGTGTAGTCCTTTTGAATTTATGCCTTGACTAATCATGATCATGATTGAATCATTTTTGTGTCTTGAACATAGAAGGTCTTTTTGAATATGGATATTCAATAGTTTTCTTAGATTCTGGTTGAGCATGATTTCTTCCTTTGATTATTTCTGCATAACTCTTTCTATTTTCTTCATTCTTCTTTTCTATCAACCTAGAGTGCTTATGTTCATTCTCTGTAACTGATGTGGATGTTTTTGTCTCTTCAACATTCTTTTTGAAATTGATGTTTTTACTTCTCAATATGACAACTTCTTCTTCAAGTTTCTCAACCTCTTCTTCTTTCTTTAATATCTGAGACTTCGTGACTTATTGTTCTCACTTCTTCAAGATGAATTTTTAATGCGATTATTTATTCTTAAAGTATTTTTTCTTCTTGACCACACTCTAACTCAAGATGGTTTAGATCGTTAGTTATTTCTTTAAGATGATCTATCAATATATTCTCTCTCATTTATGCTTCTTCCTTATGTGCTTCTATGTTGTCTTCCAAACACTTCTTTTGATATTCAAGATTTTCTTCGATATTTCTGGCTTTTTCTAACTCAGTTCTCAAGTTCTAGATGACCTATTGGGATTCTTCAAAAATATGAACACTTTCCTTTTGTTTCATCAATTCTTTCTTGAGTGACTTGTTTTCTTCTCTTAGTTTATTTAAAGCACTAATCAATTCTGCCTCATAATTGTCTTCTTTTTCAATTTGTTTTTTTGTCTCATTTCCTTCATGGCATTTTATTTCAATATGTCCACGTTTTTCAAAATTAAAGAAAAATAACATACCTCTAGTGATTATGTGCTCTTTATCTTCTGAATATGTTTGACATGGTGAACATAATTATTCTTTATTTGTATCTACATCTTCTTTGACATTTTTGGAATCTACGATGGGTGAAAAATATATATGTAACTTATCTGAAAGTTCTTTTGCTGATGAACATTTACCAACCTTTTCTCTTACCAGATTAGGTAATCCTTCCCAGATGAAATCCATTTGTATTTTTTTATTCTTCTTCAATTCCTTCGTGGCTGCAGTCTTTGCCCTTTTTGAACTATCATATTCTATAACAATTGATAGCCAAATATAATGTCCCTGGTCCTGTAAAAATACTTTCGTCCTTATGCTCCACATCTCATACTTAAAACCATTCTGACCATTAAACATTGGTGCTTCATTCTCAGAATAATCCATGATCTTCTTCCAGTGGTTAAACTATTTCCTAAAGGAACCCACTCTGATACCAATTGTTGGATTATTGAGAGGGGGGTGAATCAGTAACAGAGCAATCTAATCCTTTTTAACCATATAATTCAATTATTATATCAATGTAGCATTATCATCCTATATTTTTAGAGTAAATAAACAATGAACAAATGAATAATCATACACATACACAATACACCAGTGTTTTATGTAGAAACCCAAAGTGGAATAAAACCACATAATTCTTTTTCTTACATGTCTTGAAGAATTATATTCATTCGAAGCACCAACTTCCTTTTTTTTACAACTGCAACTAGAAGGAGGCTCTAGCCCCCTAATT
This sequence comes from Picea mariana, assembly GCA_032191745.1. NCBI lineage: Eukaryota > Viridiplantae > Streptophyta > Pinopsida > Pinales > Pinaceae > Picea > Picea mariana. The sequence continues at coordinate 24,742 of JASDQU010683734.1, forward strand.
TCTCAGGTTACAACCTGAGGGAAACTCCAACTCCCCAATTCTCTGGCTACAACTAGAAGGAGGCTACAACCCCCTATGTTCTGTGGCTACAACTAGAAGGTAGCTACAACCACATGTCCTTGTCCCATCCAACCACCCTGAAGTAGAAGTAGAATGATGGAACCACTGTCACACTTTCACTATGAGATATAATTTCGTAAACATATACCAATCAACCTTTAATCAACCTATGCCATAAACAAGTGCATTAATCATACACAAACATGTACCAATAACCTGAACCATGCATCAACCATGCATCAACCTGTACCTGAACTTTTAATCAACATGTACCATAAACAAGTGCATCCACCATGCACCAACCTATACCAAACAACCTGTAATCAACCTGTAATATAAACAAGTGCATCAACCATGCACCAACTTGTACCTCAACCTGTACCATGAACAAGTGCAACAATCATGCACCAAGCCTATACAAATAACCTGTGACAACAACCTGTCCAAACAACCTATCAAAACAACTTGTCTCATCAATCTTATCAACCAAATCATATCTACTCACCAAGATCAATCACCAAGACAAATCTCAAATATGTGCATCAACCAAGCATAACACAACAACTCATAATTATCACCAAGATCAATATGTGCTTCTAATAATATATCAATACAAGTATGGTACATCATCCATAAACCATGTGTCAACAATAAAACTAACAAGTGTTTCCAACCATGTACCAAGTATGTACCAATCATGTATCAACTACTCATCAACTATAACTCATTAATATGTACCAACATCATTAACTATACACCTCATGTATGTGTCAACTCATCAACTACTTGTCTCAACCATCTACCTCAACCAAAATCCCTCATCAATTACATCATCCAAATATGATTTACAAATCTATAATAGACCTGGTGTATATGATCACATACTTGCAAACCTTCCTTAACTTTAGCAACAAGAGACTAGCATTTTCATCAAACTTTACTTTAGTCTCACATGACTAGTTTTGGATTAGTCAACAACCCTAACTCGAAATAATCATAACTATGTACCTGTAATGAATAAAGATATGAAAATAGTACACAATGTTCTTCAATGTCTTTTATGCAATTCCTCCATGTGTCACTACTTCGAGCCTCTCAGAAAAGGACTTATAGAAAAAATGTCATACCTTGTTGAATTTTGTCTTATTCTAAAGAGCGTATTTGTAAAGCATGCTCCAGATGAAATATTTGTTGTATGGATCTGAAAATTTTACAAAGAATACTATAGATGGTACTCTAACCAAAAAAAATTGTCTTACTTAATTTTGATATGTTATGAATAAGTTATGACGTGTTTACCCAAAATATTTGTTTTAGACTAGTTTCAGGACTAGCCACAAACCCTATTTTTCACGGAGTGTAACTCCAAAACTACAATGACCCACAAGATTAAATGAGAAAAAAAACTACTTGGATATGTTTTCTCAATGGCCTATCAATTTCATGATCTGAATCATTCTAGAAAAAAGTTGTTTCGAAAATGGTGAAATGACTTGTAAATAACATACCTTAGAAAACATTATCAAAATAATTTATCCTCCCTTGAATTTCAACCTACTTTACTTCACCTGCTCTCTTAAATTCGGCTTAGATATCCTTTGGCTACCTAAGTCACCTATAGAAATTCAATATTCTCAAGTGAAATATAAAATGAGAGAGTCTTGCCTCTTATTTATACTTTCATCAAGGGGTTACCTTTTAACCATCTTAACCCAGTTTTCTTATTTTAGGGTTAACCAACTTCTAACCACTTGTCCAATTAGTAATTTATCCATTAATTTTATTATTTAAATAATTTATTTTGTATCCATTTTTACTTATAGTACACTCATCACTTCACTTTACCTCAAGGGGTTACCTTCTAACCATCTTAAATCACTTTCCTTATTTTAGGGATAATCCACTTTTAACCACTTGTCATCTTAGTAATTTCAACATTAACTTTATTATTTAAATAATTTATTTTGTATTAAATTTGAATTATAGTACACTCATCACTTCACTTTATTATTTACCTTCTAAAAATATCTTAAACCACATTGACTACTTTGACCTTTTGGGGCTTCTAGATGACTCATGAGGGTTCTCCAACTTGAGATGACCAAAAATCTCTAACTGCGAGGAGTTATGCGACGTTCCACATACCACTAGAAATGGAATGACATGTAATATCCATGTAGAATAGTATTGTCTTCAAATATATCAAAACTCATATCATTATCCATCAAACAAACTTGGGTCCATTACCCAAACTTGGGTTCTCCTACTTCTCATGGCCATAAATCTCTAACCATGAGGAGTTATGTGATGTTCCACATACCACTGGAAATGAAATGACATGTACTATCCATCTAGAATAGTCTTACCTTAAAATATATTAAAACTCATACCATTATACATGAAACAACATTGGGTCTATTACCCAAACCTTTGTGCTACCAGAACTCGCTACCAGACTTTCTCCAAGGGTTGACATCAATCACTAAGGGTTGACATCAATCTACAATATCACTCTCCAACGGTTGACATCAATGAAAACCAACAATCCATACCAACTATCCATCAACCTAAGCCAACTATCTGACAAAATGTTGATTGTTATTATTGTGGAAAACCAAGGCATCTTGCTAAAGATTGTTTTAAAAGAAAAAGGCATGAGTTGAATCAAAGATAGAAAGGGAATAATGCAAATTTTTCATTGAAAGACACCTCAATCAGTGATGGATTTAAAAATCTTAAGTTGTTTATCTCTGAAGCTGCCTTGTCTGCAGAAAATGGTAATAGGAATACTTGGTTTATCGATTTTGGTTTCATATCTCATATGTATTGTAATAAATAATGGTATGATGAATATTATGAGAACATTGAGGGAACACACATTTAATTAGGAGATAACAGATCACATAAAGTTCAATATTATGGATTAATAAGTGTGAATTTTCATGATGGTCAAGTGAGACAGATTCATAATGTGATGTATGTTCCTTTTATCAAAAAGAATTTGATATTTGTTGCTACTATTTTTTATAATGATTTAAAGGTGGAATTTCTTAAGTCACAGTGTCTTGTTAAGGATTTCCAAGATTGTTACAGGATTGTTGCTACAGGTACAATAATTGGAGGATTGTATAAGATGGATGTGACCAAGAACAATCATCAAGGATTGGCATGGACAATAATGTCAATATAAGAGTTATGGAATCAAAGGTATGGGCACCTTAATCACAATGATTTAATGTTACTACAAAAGAAAACAATCGTTGAAATTATTCCAGCTATGAGAAATGATCATATTGGTTTTGAATCATGTGCACTTGGTAAGTAACAGAGAGAGGAATTTCCTATGCATATAGAGAAAACACAATCATAAATACTTGAGTTAATTCACAATGATGTATGTGGACCTATGAAAACTAGATCACTTGGTGGTGCTTGAAACATTCTTATATTTTTTTATGATAGATCTAGGTATACTTGGGTCTATTTCATAAGAAATAAGAGTGATGTATTTGAGTACTTTAGGGAATTCCAAACTATGGTTGAAAACCAGACAGGCGAGTGCATTAGAATTCTCAGATCTAATCAAGGTGGAGAATATACATTAGGAGCATTTAAAAATTATTGTAAAAACAATGACATCCAAAAACAATTTACAATGCCACATAAACCTAAGCAAAATAGATTTGTTGAGAGGAATAACAAAACATTGGTGGAAAGTGCTTGCAGTATGCTTGAAGGTAAAAAAAATTCTAAGGGTTTTTGGAATGAAGCCATTAATACTGTTGTTTATTTAAAAATTATGAGTCCAACTAAAATATTAGATATTCTAACTCATTTTGAAGTTTTTCATGGTTATAATCAAGAAATGAATCATTTAAGAGTATTTGGACACAAGGATTTTCCACATGCTCTAAAAGATGAGAGAAGAAAACTTGATGCAAAATAAGTTAAGTGCATATTTGTTCTCTATTGTACTAATAAAAAAGCATGCAAGTTGTTCAATCCCAATTCTCATAAATCGCTTGCAAGTAGAGATGTGGTGTTTCATGAGAATGTATATAAAGGAGAAAAAATGGATGATATTGATGTATTACATAGTTCTAATAGCATTGATGATCATGTCAAAATAGATGCAATGGTTAAACATGAACAGGAACATGAACATGTACCGGTTCAAGAATAGAATGAAAGCACTATGGACACTTTAAGAAGCCATGACTCACCAATATGTGGAGAGGAATCGCTACAAAGTAGAATAAGAGATGGAAGCAGTGAAGGGCCAAAGAGGTCATCACAAAAAACTCAACCACCTTTAAGGTATACAGATTATTCATTGATGTCTCATGTAATGAATGTTGTAGAACCTATAAACTATGAACAAGGTAAAGAACATGAAGAATGGATAAATTCAATGAATGAAGAATATGATTATATTATGAAGAATCAAACATGGGAGTTAGTAGATATTCCTGAAAACAAAGTCCCCATAGAAAGCAAATAGTTGTACAAATCCAAGTTTAAAGTAGATTGTAGTATTGATAAATATAAAACAATATTAGTTGCAAAAGGCTTTTCATAAAAAGAGGGAATTGATTATGAAGATACATTTGCACCTGTAGCCAAGTTGAATACAATTAGAGTATTGATTGCATTAGCTACAAAAAATAATTGGAAAATGCATCATTTAGATGTTAAATCTACTTTTTTGAATGGAAAGTTAAAGGAAGAAGTTTATTTGGTTCATCGTGAAGGATTTGTACATAAGGGACAATAGAATCATTTTTGCAGATTAAAGAAAGCCTTATATGGTTTGAAACAACCCTCTAGATCATGGCATGTAAAGAAAGATTCCTTCTTTTATTAGAAAGGTTTTGTGAAAATAAAAAGTGATCATAACTCGTACATTAAAGAAGATGAAGAAGGAAATGTTTCTTTAATATCCTTGTATGTTGATAATCTTATCATCATGGTTAGTTCATGTATATTAATTTATGAAATCAAAAGTTAGTTGTCAGAAGAATTTGAGATGAAAGATCTTGGTGAATTGCATTATTGTTTAGGACGCAAAGTTTGGAAGGAGTATGATAGAGAACTCATCAAACAAAGTAAATACACAAGGGAAATACTTAAAAGGTTCAATATGAGTGAATGTAAGGCAATGTCAACTCCTGTAGAAAAAATTTCTAAGTTATCCAGTGATGATGAAACTAAATAGGTAAATGGTACCTTGTATCGTGAGCTGGTGGGAAGTTTGAACTATATCACCACTACCAAACCAAACATAGTATATCCAATCATTTTCCTTAGTCAATTCATGTATAATCCTTATGAAAGTCATTGGAAATCCACAAAGAAAGTCCTCCACTACTTGAAAGAACCCATTAATTTTGGTTTTATGTATACTAATCAATATGATGTTGAGTTGGCAGGGTATTATGATTCATATTGGGATGGAAATCTTGATGATAGAAGGTCCACAATAGGCTATGCATTCAATATAGAATCAGGGGTCGTGTCATGGAGTAGCAAGAAACAACTCACTATTTCTTTGTATTCAATAGAAGATGAATACAAATCATTGTCCAATGCAACTTGTGAAGCAGATTGGTTGAGGCGAACTCTTGAGGATGTTAGAGAGAAGAAAAAAGAACCAACATACATAAATTGTGATAATCAAAGTGCTATCAAATTGACACATAATACAATGTTTCATGCTCGGACAAAACATATTGAGATACAACACCACTTTGTGAGAGAGAAGATTGAGTCCAAGGAAATTGATCTGATTTATTTTAATACAATTGATAATGTAGTTGATATATTTACTAAGCCTATTGGAAAGATCAAGTTTGAAGTCTTTAGAAGCAAATTAGGTATTGTAAATAATCCCTTTCTCCATTAAGGGGGAGTGCTGGATTAATGTAGAAAAGAGTGTCAGTTTCAAAGTATAATGTATTGGTGTGAGTTGTCATAGATCTAGAAGGCATGAGTTGTATTTGTTATAATAAGAATGCCAGATCCACCATGTCCAGATCTAGAAGAGTATTGTAATGCTATAAATGTATTGACTATATTAGTAATGAAATCAAGTGGTGTGTGAGACAAATGTGTTATACATTTGTCTTCTATAGTTAAGGTTATAGTTTCATAGAGTTCTAGATATTTGAAGGATTAGCTTGTACTCTCTGAGTTAGATGAATCATTATTCAATTTTATTCCTTCTTATAGAGATGTCCTCTCCTGTTCACCTCTGACGATTTATGTTGGAGGGGAACCTGTACCAAAAAAGTTAGAAAAAACTAGGAAGGGGGAGATTGGTAGGTGTGAATCTAATCACACATCGGTGGGATAAGCTACATTTTTTAAGGGAGTGGTTCGGGGAGGCCTACAAAAAGTTTTCTTCCCTGCTTAAAACTAGAAGTGGAAGGAATTTGGGAAAGAAAAGGAAAATTGTGCTAATAAAAGTATTTCGATGACTGATGAACCTAGGGCGTTTAGAGCTCAGAAATCCCTGGAAAGGGTTAGAAAATGATTGTGGAAAACTTGAATGTCAGGGAAGTGTGGGGAACTTCAAAGTGTTTATCCCTCAAAAGGTTCCTAGAGTCAACAAAACCGAATGTTATGTTTATTCAAGAAACTATGCTATGTGAAGGAAAAGAAAGAGAAATTTTCATGAAGTTACTTCCTAATTGGTATTTTTATGGAGTGGATTCTTCGGGACTTTCTGGTTGAGTTTTGATGGCTTGGGATCCAATAAAAGATGAGTTTTTTGCTTATTTGACCCTTGTAGGGATTTTACTGGATGGAGTAGTTAAATATTTGAATAAAATATTGAAATTCATAAACTGCTATGGTCCTTATTCTGACAAAGAGGTCTTTTTGGAGGATATTAAAAGAGATGGGTTTCTCAAGGAACAAAATTTTAGAATGGGGGACGATCTAAAATTTACCACCTCCAGCAGAGAAGTGTGGGGACCTCATACTAGAGTTGATCCTTTAAAATTATATTTTAGTCAGTTGATACAAGGTGAGGGACCAGTGAATGTTCAACCTTTAAATATTCTCCCAACCTGGTGAAATGGTAGAGGATGCCTGGACTACATTGAAAATAAATTAGATCAATTCTTTTTATTTCAGAGGACCTAGTGATGTCATGTATCAGATGTAGAACTTGGGTTTGTAATTCAAACATTTCAGATCATATCCCTATGATTCTCCATGTGAAAAAACAAATAGGAAACGTATGCTACCCATTTAAATTTAAGTCTTTGTGGACTGAGGAACTAGAGTTTGTAAATTTAGTGCGAGAAAACTGGAATGGTTTATTGGGGAATGAAATGTTAAATCCAATGGATTCTTTGGTAAAAAACTTAAGATACTTAAGTCTTTGGTGGTAAAATGGGAAAGAAAGAAGAATCTGGAAGTTAAGGAAGAACTGGTAAAGATTGAAATGGAGTTGGATACATTGTACACTAACTATCTAGGGGGTTTTGAGGAGGCTGATAAAATGTTGGTACTAGAGAAATAAAAAAGGAAATTTGTCCTTCTGAGACAGGAGGAGGAGACCTGGAGACAAAAGAGTAGGTTAAACTGGTAGGATTTAGGAGACATGAATACTAAGTTCTTTCATGTCGATGCCAACTCTAGAAATATGAGAAATACCAGTTGGGAAATCAACAAGTAAGATGGAAATGTGATCACATGCAATCAAGGACTAGAAGAGGAGGCAGTTGGTTTTTTCCAAAATATTTTCAAGGCACAGAAGAATCTCACTATTACCAATCAGTTAGCAGTTTTAAGGAATTATCCTAGAATGTTCTTAGAGGAAGAAGGAAATACAGTGGTAGAATCTCCTTCTTTAGCAGAAATCCTATCAAAATTAAAAGGTTTTAGTGCCTCAAAAACTCCTTGGTTGGATGGCTGGACTGTAGAATTTTTTCTGGATTTTTTTTATCTACTGGGAGATGATATTTTGGATATGGTTGAAGAGACCAAGAGGAAAGGTAGGGTAAATGGATCTTTGAATTCTATCTTTCTTTCTCTTATTCTTAAGAGTAATAAACCGTAGTCCTTTGGAGGGTATAGACCTATTTCTTTATGTAATTTGGTGTATAATATCATAACCAAAATTATAGCTACTAGAATAAAATAATGTTTGTGTTTTGGAATTTCTAAGGAATAATTTGTTTTTCTTGAGGTAATACAAATAACTAATGCCATAGGTGTAGTTCAAGAATCATTACATAGTATCAAGGTAAAATATATCAAAGCACTGGTCCTAAAATTGGATTTGATTAAGGCTTATGATAGAGTGGATTGGGGGTTTCTAAAGCTTTTATTTCTACAAGTGGGATTGAGTTTAGAAGCTACAAACTGGATTTTAGGGTGTGTGACTTCAAAAAAATTTGTTGTGTTAATCAATGGTAGGCCCACCAGTTTCTTTAAGAGCTCAAGGGGATTAAGGCAAGGGTGCCCATTAATTCCGTTACTTTTTCTACTTGATGTAGAAGGTTTAAGCAGAGACATATAGGAGCAAGTAAGGGATAATAAATTAGAAAGAGTCTATGTGGAAAGAGGGCTATGAATCACCCACTTGATGTTTGTGGATGATGTTATACTTTTTTGGAATGGGAACTTAACTGAATAGAAAGTTTTTAAGGAAGTTCTGGATTTATTTTTCTAAGCGACAGGGATGGATTTGAGCCCTCAAAAATCTTCTTTTCTTGAAGCAGGTTGGAACGATGAGGATTTTGCTTTGCTGAAGGAGTTATTTCCTTTTGAAGTAAAACCTGTAGATGATGGTTTTAGGTATCTAGGGTGTTTTTTAAAACTAAATTGCTACACTAAGGCTGACTGGTTTTGGCTGTAGAAAAAAATTGAAAAAAAATATCAAATTGGAGCCATAGATGGCCTACTTTAGGGGGAAGGCTCACACTTGTAAAACTTGTTCTTGAAAGCATACCTATGTATTGGATTTCACTGGTGAAGATTCAAAAGGTTAATTTAAACAATATCATAAGGAGGATGTTTAGCTTCCTGTGGACTGGGAAAAAACTAAAAGAAGGGATGCATTTTGATCAACTCGAAAAAGATAGATAAACCAAAAAAGGATGGTGGATGGGGTATTAAAAATATTATTTCCTCTGGAAAAGCTTTGGCGGAAAAAACATTATGGAGTTGTCTTATGGTGCCAGGTCTCTGGCATGAGGTGATATTGAAAAAATATATCAAGAAGAAAATTGTTACTGAGTGGCTCAGGGAAGGAAAGAAAAATTGGAATGGAATATCAAATATTTGGAGAGCACTTACTTCTTCTTTATCTATCTTAACTGATTGACTAGTGTGGAAACCTGAAAATGGGAGGGACATTAGGATTGGAGCTGATCCTATGGTGGGTTCTCGTATTTACAACAAACTGTCAAGGAATCTTATCTCTACTCTGAAGGAAAAATGCATAGAATTCCTTGCTCAAGCTCGGATATTTGATAGGGAGATCACAAGTAATACAAGGTGGAAAAGGGTTGAGACATTGGGGCTGGTGGAGAACAAAAAAAGGAATGGCATAATTTTATTAAGGGGCTAATAGGGTCAGGAATTTAATTAAACAGTGATAAAGATAGTTTGTTATGGTCGTGGGATACAAAGGGGGACATGTGAATGCAAAACAAGCTTATGAAGTCCAGATGTTGGAGAATGTGGAAGAAGAACCATATTACTGGTATAATGAACTCCGAACTTGGCAAATCCCTTTAAAAGTTAAACTTTTTATTTGGTCAATGCTTGAACAAAAAATTCTTACATGGGAGAATCTGGTCAAAAGAGGTTTCTCTGGGCCTAGTAGATGTGTTTTGTGTGGGAATGATGACAAAATTTTGTATCATCTCTTAGTGGAATGTTGCTTTACCAAAGACATTTGGATTTCAATTCTTAAGGACTTAAAACTAAAGAATTATTGGGTAGGAGGACAAATTGTTGAATGTCTTCAAAATTGGATTAGGAAGGAGTTAATTTGGAAATAAATTCCATATTATATTGGTTGGGAGGTTTGGAAGCACATGAATCTGGTGATCTTTGAAGATCATCTACCAAATCTAAATAGAGTTTGTAGTAGAATTTTACAGGAGTCCAAAAGTTACTAAGATTAGCAGGGTTGTTAGGCCTCCTTTACTTGATTGGGATTTGATAGTGGGGTATTTTGATGGGGCCTCACAAGACAAGGGCGCTAAATGTGGTGTAGGAGCTGTATTGAAATGCCCAGTCAAGGAAACTTACAGACTTAAGTTGAATTGTGGTAGAGGAACTAACACTAGGGGTCAACTCCTAGCCTTGTGGTGCATCTTATATTTAGCTTATTATAAAAAGGTAACAAGGTTATAACTGGTGGGTGACTCAACAAAAATTCAACAAAAAATTCGTATGAGATTTCAACAAATAAAAACTCAACATATTTATAGAGATTTCAACAAGGAAGCTAATCAACTCTCTAAACATGCTTTCGTATTGGACGACAATGGTATATATGTTGCAGGGATTACTGAAGAAGGCACATAAAATTTTGAAAGACTTAATTTCTGTTAAAAGTTTTTTTATGCAAGGGGATGAAAAGACTAGTATTTTGTAATGTAATTAGAAATATAAAAGTAGAGGTTTTATTTCAGAGGATGTACCTAAATGTTAGTTGAAGTTCTGGAGCTAATTGTTTTGACACCATCTCTTACTTATTTATAGCCCTGTAAAAAGGATCTGAAAATGTGAAGACCATTTTTTTTAAATATTTTTATATTTACTAATATAAGTTTGTTTTCAACTGGAAAAAAAAGGTTATATGTATATTATTAATTGACCTTTCGAATTTGTTAAATAAACTATAATCATGATAATCGTTCTACTAAATTTTCGACCATAATGATTGAATTGGCGGGCAAATGATTTTGAGAGGAACTTGTATACTGCTTGCCATTTCGAACTGAAAGTTACCATAGTTTTAAATATGCTTCCAGTTGCATGAAACGTTTTTTTAACATATTGGGAAAGTAAATGTGACGAGGAAAAAGCTCCTCGAGTTTTACTATTAATCTGTTGGCATCATCTAAAAGTTACGACACTTATCCTTTTTGAAATGACATCAAGTTTAATAGCAAACCATGAAATTTTAGCCTCAACCCCCCAAGAAGGAAGCAGCTTTTGCAACGCCCCCGTGTCAAACAGATAACTCCGAAAGAAAATAGCTTTTGCAATGCCCACGTCAAAGAGATAACTCCGAAAGAAATATGGGCACCTTGGTTGTGGAATTTGCATTTAACTCCGAAAGAAATATACAGATGTAGGGTGTGGATTT
>JASDQU010683734.1:52810-65688 GCA_032191745.1 Picea mariana
TCTTTGAGTCGCTAGTGATTTTGGTTAGAATTTGAAGCAATTTCCGGGAGCCTCTTGTCATCCATGTTGTTTATCTTATTCTTGTAAGTTAGATATCTAATCATAGAAATGATCTCAATTAGAAAAAGGCTTGTTTCTATGAAAAGGATAAAATAAAGTATATTTCCCTTAATTTTGATATTATAAGTTATAAAATTATTTTAATTCTACTTTATCTTTTCTAGAATTCTCTAAATCATATATTGAAACTTCAAAATTCACATACATATAATTTGAGTGTCAATGTAACGACGCCGTAATTATGACCACACAAGCGACATACAATAGGATTTTTTGTTTTTTTGTGTGGCTGTATTAGGAAATTAAACCATCAAATAAGTGTGACATCATCGACACAATAATCACAAAGTTAACGAAACAAAAATGTGTCAATAATCAAATACGATACAATGCCGACACATTATCACCTTGTGCCACGACATGCATGTTGATGTGACTACACAATAATTAACAGCAGCAACAGTCATCCGTCTAACACTCCTAAGAATCTATTAATCAAGGTACAGGAGTCACCGTTCGCATAACACATCACAGACCATATTGAAATCAATGCATAAGGAAAATATCAGTTCTTCTCGAAGCGCAAGGCCTAGTCACAAAACACAGTCTTCCGTCACAAATTTCCATGTCGCGTTAGAAGACTAATGTCTAAGGAAGTCATTTAATACATAAAATCCGAGAGCGCGAGTAGACTAAACCATCGTTCTTACATTATAATCGTTGCGTGCGAGTGTAAAATGACTACATTACTCAACAAGTCAACAATTATTAAAGACGCACGACTTAACCTCACTTCACTATCGCGACTTAGAGTCGTCTAGTTATCCAAACAATTCATACTTCAACACCATCACAAGCCGCATGAGAATCTATAAATGCAATTTAAAACATACATCACCTCCACTAGTGGCGCCACATTTATCATTTGTTAATTTCATTGTGCGAGGAAGTCAATCACATAAAATCAATGCTATTATCATTAAACTCAAGGTGAAAGGAAAGGACGAAGCAATCACACGCCCCCTTAACATAAGGCACGCAGGTAAAAATCAATCCCTAGAATAGTCTCGCATCACCACCTAAGGGATGCGTATTAAAAATCAAGCAAAAATAATGCACACCCATCTTATTTCTTAGCACAAGCAATCCAGCTATTAGGGCACGGTAAAAACCAAGGCGTGAGGAAAACTTCCTTAATTTTTTAAGGCGCCAACAGTAACTACACTCCAGTCCATCATGCCTGACTATAGAATCCAATTAAAAAAACACATCGATTTGATTCATGCACAAATGGGGAATTCAATCGTCCAAAAGGGTAAGACCTTCATGGGGCAAGGTCTAAGAACTCAATCCCTCGAATCCAACGTGCAATCAAGTAGCATCTAAGGGTGATGCATCTAAGTGACATTAAGGTGCAAGTGAAGGCCCACAAGTAATCCGAAGTTTTAATATTACACATTTCATAACTGAAACTAAATTACCATCCTATTTGTGAGTGTAAATAAAATCAAGGATAAGTAAAATGCAACGGAGAAGTACACTTCCCCTTTTCTACCAGAGATAAATTCTAATATTAATCCATATTACTTTCTTATAAAACCAATTACGTTTAAAATTAATAAAACAAATGTTTAATCATAAAACATTTAATAAATCAATATTAACATTTACTAATAACCATAAAACAAACAATATCAACATTTACTCGTATAATAATCCTTAGCATGTGGCCTCATGCACTCTCAAATTTTAATTAGCCTCCTTATTTAAACACCACCCAAGCAATTTTACTATATAACTTCTTTAATAGAAATTTAATAAATAAAGGATTTCAATAAATACCTCCTTAAATGCCACCGAAAACATCCGGGGATGACAATACAAGAATAAAATATATATATCCTCTTAATATAAAAATATATGGTAATAATTACCTCCGAACTTCTGCAGTAAAAGTGATGATTTATTTAAAAGGCACTTGGAGTAACTGATGGGAGGATTAAATGGCTGCGCAGCGAAAAAAGCGTAGGGTTATGCTAGATCTTGAGGGAAGGGAGCAGGTCGAGACTATCAATAGTGATAGTTTTCCATTTCTGTAGTGTCAGGAACATTAAAGGGCGCAAGGAGCAGGTCGAGACTGTCAGTAGTGATAGTTTGGAGTAGGCTAACTCTGGAGCAATCCACCCCCCGAGTGTCCTTCCTCCGGCCCTCGACGTTCGTACCTCCGACATCTTTGATGTCTGCGCCGCGTTCCGGCAAAGACTTCCCCTCCTGCGTCATCCACCGTTTCCGTTTCTGTTTTCTTTCCAGCCTGCACTTAATCCTTGTCACCTCTGTCGTCAGGATGTCCTAAGGGAGTTGAGGTAGGGTATTTACTGCGTGTCACCTCCAAATTAAAACATGGTAGATGGATGTATGGGTCCGCGTTAATTGCAGCATGGTAAATGTTCGCGTTATTTCAAATTTAAATTTTCTTACTTTTCTAACGGGCGAGGTTATTTTAATTTCAATTTTTTAAAATAATGGGAATAAGAAGAAATATTTTTTAAAATATTAATTTTATATTTAATATAATGAAAATAAAAATATCAAATTTCTTATATATATTTTTTTAAATTAAAAAAAAAAAACCTAAAAAATATATAGTTTTGTACTTTGTAAAATAACTAAACTGTAAAATTGAGGCCTTCATTTTTTATATCATAAATTTTATAAATTTAATTTAAAAGTTTACAATTTTTTATTAAAAATTGATGACTTGATTTTTTATATTATAAATTTTATTTTAAATTTTATAAATTTTTAAAAAACTTAATTTCAAAATTCATTAAATAATTCTTTTAAATTATGAATATAATATTTAAATTTATAATTAGTAAAAATCAAATATCAAATATTTTAATTTTTAATGTAATATATATATTGATGTAAAGGTTGATATATCATATTTAAAATTATAAATATAATATTTAAATTTATAATGAATAGAAATCAAATATCATATATCTTAATTTTTAATGTAATATATATATTATTGATGTGATTGTTCATGGTTTTTTCTAATTATAAATTTAAATATTATATTTAGATTATTCATGAAATTATATTTTAATTTAATAAACACAAGAGCCATATTACTAAATTATTGGAGAAACTACATTTTAATTTAATAAACACAAATGGCTCCACAAAAAATTAAAAAAACTCTAAAAAATTATAATTTTGTACTTTGTAAAATAACTAAACTATAAACTGAGAAAATAAAATAAAATTATGCTTATCTTTCATTTTTTATATCATAAATTTTATAAATTTAATTTAAAATTTTTACAAATTTTTAATAAACTTAATCTTAAATTTCATTAAATAATTAAAAAAATAAAAATATTTGATTAAAAATTATTACATAATAAATTTCAACAAAATAAAACAAACATAATAAACAATTTTTTATTTAAAAAAAATATTTCTCTTAATCATAATAATTATAATATAATATTTATAAATTTATAATTATTAAAATTGAAATATCATATATATTTATTAATATTAAAAATAAAATATCATAATTTAAAATATATATAATTATTAAAAATAAAACACCATATATTTTTAAAAATTCTTACTATAATATTTCTAAATTTATAATTATTAAAAATAAAATATTATATATTTTAATTTTTTAATATAATATATACATAAATTTATAAAAAAAAATCTAAATTTATAATTATTAAAAATAAAATATTATATATTTTAATTTTTTAATATAATATATACATAAATTTATAAAAAAAAATTGAAAACTATTACGTACTTATGTTTTATTCTTATATTTTATATATAAAATAAAAAATAATTAGCAATTTTATTCTTCATACTTTATATATAATATAAAATTAAGTTTAAAAAAAAAAACATTTAATATAATATATACATTGATTTATTAAAAAAAATAAAACAATTAAGTTCTTATATTTTATTCTTATATTATATATATAATAAGTTTTATTCTTATATTTTATATATATAAAAAATAATAATTAGCAATTACATTCTTCATACTTTATATATAACATAAAATTTAAGTTTTTAAAAAAACATTTAATATAATATAATATATACATTGATTTATAAAAATAAAATAAAAACAATTACTTTCTTATGTTTTATTCTTATATTTTATATATAATATGTTTTATTCTTATATTTTATATATAAAATAAAAAATAATTAGGAATTACATTCTTGATACTTTATATATAATATAAAAATTAAGTTTTTAAACCAGAAATTTATTCATTCTCAATCTCCTATATTTCATTTAGGTTTAAAAACTATTCGAACAACCTTGACATTATGTACATTGAAAATAACTTTGTAATATAAAAAACACTTTGCACATTGAAAATAACTTTATAATTACGCCTAAAGGCGTACACCTATTAACAATGGGCAGATTTAATAGGGGTTTAGTGCTTAATAAGTTTTCTATGGACATGATTAAATATGGTTGGAATATTCTTAGTAGTCACACAAAATAAATGGCTGTGATTTTAATCATTAACTTCCTAGCTATTATAAATACATGGGTTTAGTGCTTAATAAGTTTTCTATGGACATGATTAAATATGGTTGGAATATTCTTAGTAGTCACACAAAATAAATGGTTGTGATTTCAATCATTAACTTCCTAGCTATTATAAAGACATCAGTTTATGTGTTTACTTTTTTACATTTACCTAATCATATTTAAAAATTACTTTGATAGCTAATTGATTGCCACGACTAAGTGATTAACAAAAATTAAAATATTAACACCAGATAAATGAAGCGCAACCATTTAATTTATACTTTTATGACATGATAGTGGGAGGAATACAGAATTATCATGGCTATTCACCTTTCTAATGGTGGGCGTTAACTCATTTTTTATTCCGGGCGGACTCCCTCGGTCTAAGGCCTCGACGAGGCTGTTCAATGGGTTTGGAAGATTGGAGTAACGGTAATGGGTCTGCTTTAGTCTAGCTTGAGTAAGAAGCCCAAGCGGTCGAGGGACGAAGAGACTGAGCCATATCCTTAGCAGGTTAAGTTATTGCTTGCTTGGTGTTATCAGCCTTTCGGCGTTCACCAACAACTATTTAGTTGTTGTGCTAGTATAAAATGTTTCCATATTTGGCTACGTTTCTAACTCATAGCACTCATAGCACCAGCACTAATCAACGTTTAGCCGCTGAAGGTTTGTACATTATGTCGAGCCTTTTATGCTCCTCTGCTTCACAGGCCCAGATGCTCTAAATTCCTCCAAAAAGAACGATGTTTCCATACTCGACAACTCTCCTAACTCAAAGGACCTAGTAACCCTTCACCACCGAAGATTTGTATAATGCCACAATCCTGCATTGTTTTCATTTTCAAACACTTGTTTATTATCAACTCCTCCAAACACACGGTTCAACCACAAGAAAGATATTAGGAAATTGTTCACGGCTCAATCTCCGAAACACTGTTCGAACTCAATTGAGAGTTGTGGTCGATATTAATATTACCTGTGATTCACTTTCACTTTTCCACAATGTGTTTAAATTGCACTTTGACACTTCTACAGGGAGTAGAGTGTAGAGTTGCATCCAAGGTATTCCCAACTTGTTACCACAATCATTTCCCATCCCCGCTGATGATGCACAGGAGCAGGCGCCTACCCTCTTCTCAGAGATCTGACTATGTGGTGCTCCAAATGGAGTTCTAGATGATCCGAGGCCTACAAGAAAAGGAGGAAAATTGAAATTGAAATAACGCCCGTCCATTACAAAAGGAGGAAAATTGAAATTGAAATAACCCCCGCACATTAGAAAAGGAGGAAAATTTAAATTTGAAATAATGTAGACATTTATCATGATGCAATTAACGCGGACCCATACATCCATATACCATGTTGTAATTTGGAAGTGACACGTAGTAAATACCCTACCTCAACTCCCTTACGACACCCTGACGAGGTGACATGGATTAAGTGAAGGCTGGAAAGAAAACAGAAATGGAAATAGTGGACGACGCATGAGGGGAAGTCTTTGCCGGAATGAGGCGCAAACATCAAAGATGTCGGAGGTCATCGGATGTGTGAACGTCGAGGGCCGGACTCCGGAGTAAGGACACTCGGAAGGGAAGATTGCCCCCGAGTTAGCCTACTCCCATATGATAGTAGTATATCCGTAAAACTGTGAGGTGTGAAAACATAGACCAAATCTACGTTGTAAAATCCACACCCTACATCTGTATATTTCTTTCTGAGTTAAATGAAAATTCCACAACCAAGGTGCCCATATTTCTTTCGCTGTTATCTCTTTGACGTGGGCATTGCAAAAACTCGACGGCGTCAACATATTAATACTAAAACTCGAGGATCTCTTTCCTCGTGACATTTAGTTTCCCAATATGTTAAAAAGACGTTTCATGCAACTGGAAGCATCCTTTAAAGCTTGGTAACTTTCAGTTCGAAATGGCAAGCAGTATACAAGTTCCTAATTTAGTAGAACGATGATCATCATTATAGTTTATTTAACAAATTAGAAAGGTCAATTACATAATATACATAAACGTTTCACGCATTTGCCTCACACATCACTTGATTTCATTACTAGGATAGTCAATGCATTTATAGCATTGCAAGGCTCTTCTAGATTCAGACATGATGGTTCTGACATTTTTATTATAGCAAATACAGCTCATACATTCTAGATATATGACAACTCACATCAATAAATTATACTTTGAAACTCATACTCATTTCTACATTAATACAACATTTCCTTTAATGGAGAAATGAATTACTTACAACACCTAACTTGTTTCTAAAGACATCAAACTTGAACTTTATAATAGGCTTAGTAAATATATGAGCTACATTATTATTTGTATTACAATAAAAATAAATCAGATCAATTTCTTTGGACTCAATCTTTTCTCTCACAAAGTGGTGTTATATCTCAATATGTTTTGTTCGAGCATGAAACATTGGATTATGTGTCAATTTGATAGCACTTTGACTATCACAATTGATGAACGTTGGTCCTTTTTGCTTCTCTCCAATATCTTCAACAATTCACCTCAACCAAACTGCTTCACAGGTTGCACTAGACAAGGCTTTGTGTTCATCTTTTGTTGAAGAGAAAGAAACAATGGGTTGTTTCTTGCTACTCCATGACAAGACCCCTGATCCTATATTGAATGAATAGCCTGAGGTGGACCTTCTGTCATCAGGATTTCCAGCCCAATATAAATTAGAATAACTTATCAACTCAACATCATATTCATTAGTATACATAATACCAAAATTAACGGTTTCTTTCAAGTAGCAGAGGACTTTCTATGCGGCTTTCCAGTGAATTTCATAAGGCTTATACATGAAATGAATAAGGACGTTGATTGAATATGCTATGATTGGTCTGGTAGTGGTGAGATAGTTCAAACTTCCCACCAGTTGAAGATCCAAGGTACCATTTACCTCTTTACTTTCATCATCACTAGATGACTTATCATTTTGTTCTGCAGGAGTTTACACTACCTTGCATTCACTGATATTGAACATTTTAAGGATTTCCCTTGTGTATTTACTCTGTGCGATGAGTGTTCTATCAGACTACCTCCAAAATTCAGGTCCTAAACAATAATGCAATTCACCAAGATCTTTCATCTCAAATTCTTGTGGCAACTGACTTTTGATTTCATCAATTAACATACATGCATTGCCTATGATGATAAGATCATTAACATACAAGGATATTAAATAAACATTTCCTTCTTCGTATTTTTTAACATACAAGTTATGATCACTTTTTATTTTCACAATACCTTTATGATAAAAGAAGGAATCTTTTTTTACATACCATGATCTAGGGGATTTTTTCAAACCATATAAGGATTTCTTTAACCTGCAAACAAGATTCTCTTGTCCCTTCTTTACAAATCCTTCAGGATGAACCAAATAAACTTCTTCCTTTATCTCTCCATTCGAAAAAGTAGATTTAACATCTAAATGATGTATTTTCCAATTATGTTTTGTAGCCAATGCAATCAATATTGTAATTGTATTCAAATTAGCTACATGTGCAAATGTATCTTCATAATCAATTCCCTCTCTTTATGAAAATCCTTTTGCAACTAATCTTGCCTTATATTTATCAATACTACCATCTACTTTAAACTTGGATTCGTAAAACCATTTTCTTTCTATGGGGACTTTGTTTTCAAGAAGATCTACTAATTCCCATGTTTAATTATTCATAATATAATCATATTCTTCATTCACTGCATTTCTCCATTCTTCATGTTCTTTAACTTGTTCATAGTTCATAGGTTCTACAACATTCATTACATGGGATGTCAATGCATAATCTTTATACCTTAAAGGTGGTTGAGTTTGTTGCGATGACCTCCTTGGTCCTTCACTGCTTCCATCTCTTCTTCCACTTTGTAGTGATTCCTCTCCACTTCTTGGTGACTCATGGCTTTTTAAAGTGTCCATAGTGCTTTCATTATGTTCTTGTACCGGTACCTATTCTTGTTCCTGTTCATGTTTAACCATTGCATCTATTTTGACATGATCATCAATGTTATTAGAAATATGGCATACATCAGTATCATTCATTTTATCGTCTTTATCTGCATTCTCATGAAACACCACATCTCTACTTGCAAGTGATTTATGCGAATTGGGATCAAACAACTTGCATGTTTTTTTATTAGTACAATAGCCAACAAATATGCACTGAATTGATTTTGCATCAAGTTTTATTCTCTCATATTTTGGAACATGTGCAAAAGAATTGCATCTGAATACTCTTAAATGTTTGAGTTCTGGATTATAACCATGAAAAACTTCAAAAGGTGTTAGAATATCTAATATTTTAGTTGGACTCCTATTTTTTAAATAAAAAATAGTATTAATGGCTTCATCCCAAAAACCATTAGAATTTTTTTTACCTTGAAGCATATTGTGAGACCTTTCCACCAATGTTTTGTTCTTCCTCTCAGCTACTCCATTTTTCGTAGGTGTGTGTGGCACTGTAAATTGTTGTTCAATCCCATTTTTTTTACAATAATTTTTAAATGCTCCTAATGTATATTCTCCACCTTGATCAGATCTAGGAATTATAATGCACTTGCCTCTATGGTTTTCAACCATAGTTTTGAAATCTTTAAAGTACTCAAATACATCACTCTTATTTCTTATGAAATAGATTCAAGTATACCTATATCTATCATAAAAAAAAATAATAATGTATCAAGCACCACCGAGTGGTCTAATTTACATTGGACCACATACATCACTGTGAATTAACTCAAGTATTTCTAATTGTGTTTTCTAAATATGCATAGGAAATTCCTCTCTTTGTTGCTTACCAAGTGCACATGCTTCACAGTCAATATGATCATTCCTCATTGCAGGAAGACTTTCAACCATTGTTTTCTTTTGTAGTAACATTAAATTATTGTGATTAAGGTTCCCATACCTTTGATTCCATAACTCTTCGATTGACATTGTTGTTGATGCCAATGCTTGATGATTGTTCCTGGTCACATCCATCTTATACAGTCCTCCAATTATTGTACTTGTCGCAACAATCCTGTAGAAATCTCAGATATCCTTAACAAGACATTGCGACTTAAGAAATTCCACCTTTAAATCATTATTAAAAATAGTAGCAACACATATCAAATTCTTTTTGATACCAGGAACATACATCACATTATGAATCTGTCTCACTTGACCATCAAGCAAAACTCATACTTATTACTCGATAAACTTGAACTTTGTGATATGTTATCTTCTAAGTAAATGTCTGTTCCATCAATGTTCACATAATATTCATCATACCATTATTTATTACAAGACATATGAGTTGTGGCACCAGAATCGATAAACCAAGCATTCCTATCACCATTTTCTGTAGACAAGGTAGCTTCGTAGATAAACAACTTAGGATTTTTAAATCCATCATTGATTGAGTTGTCTTTCTATGCAAAATTTCCATTATTCCCTTTGTATCTTTGTTTGGACTCATGGATTTTTCTTTTAAAACAATATTTAGCAAGATGCCTTTATTTTCCACAATAATAACAATCAAAATTTCTCTTATCATAAGCATTAGATTGAGCCATACCTTTCTTCTTTCCTTGAAACTTGCCTATTTTTTTGTCCCATGATTTACCTCTGTATTGTTGTTTACCTTTTTCTAGCAGTGCCAGATATGAACTATGAGAGTCCAACTCAAAATTCTTCAGCCTTTCTTCCTCTTGTAGAAGAATTCCAGTCAACTCATCAAATGTAGGCGGTTTTGGTCTAACTGATAAAAACTTGATAATATTTCACTCAACCTTTCACTGTGATGGTTACCAAGTCACTATTGGATAACTTTTCACCATTATCACCCAAATTCTCACTTAGATCTTTGACGGGGGAAACAAAATTACTTTTGCTTTCATTTTCTTCCATTTTGATAGACAAAACCTTAGTTTTCAAAAACAAGATGCGGTTTGAATTTCCAGTTTCATACAAACCTTTGAAGATGTCCCATGTCTCCTTGGATTTTTGACAATCCCTGATGTGAAGGATTATGCTATCCTTTACAAGCATTCACAACAACACTTTTTCTTTCATTTTTCATTTATCTCAATCTGGAATTCAAGTGGCA
This sequence comes from Picea mariana, assembly GCA_032191745.1. NCBI lineage: Eukaryota > Viridiplantae > Streptophyta > Pinopsida > Pinales > Pinaceae > Picea > Picea mariana. The sequence goes on from JASDQU010683734.1 coordinate 63,565, forward strand.
ACAATGGGTTTCATCTCATCCTTGCTCACAATTGACCACAAGTTATACTATGCTTCCAATTATATTATATCAACTTAAACTTCCAATTGACATAATTTTCTTCATCCAATTTGGTTGATTCATTCAAGTATGAATTGGAAAGAGAATTTTACGTTTTCCTCAAACAATGAATTCAACAAATTGTAGCCAAACAAAACAAATTTACTTAAAAATATCAATATCTCCTCTCAAATATCTTGATATTAATATTAAATATATTTTAATATCTCAAATATTCATGCATCAACGCCTTATAACCCCCGCCCCCCAAAAAATTAGGTGGATCCAATTAAAAATAAATATACCTCCTTTAGAATGAGAGAGATATATGTTGGCAACTCACAAATCCAATGGAAGACTTCCGCCAAAGAACACAAATCTAATTGGCTTCACTGGAAATAATAATCTAGTGGCATTGCACTTCTCCATGTAGACTTCTCTTCATAGGTTTGTATCCAACAATCGACACTGCAAATACACACGACTACTAATAGATATCCTTACCAATGCTTTGATACCAAGATAAAAATAGAGACAAATTCATAATGAGAAACAAATGTCTCACAAACCACTTCATTTCATTACTAAGATATCCAATACATTTATAACATTGCAAAACTCTTTGAGATCCAGACATGGTGGATCTGACATTCTTATTATAGAAAATACAACTCACACTTTCTAGATCTATAACAACTCACACTATCTATATCTATGACAATGCACACAAATAAATCATACTATGAAACTCACACTCATTTCTACATTAATCCACAAATTTCTCCACCATGTATGTGTTTTCAAGGTTTACTTCAATAGAATTTACTTGGAAGGTTTTCTCTATATTATTTTCTAATCAAAAGCACTTCCCGGTTAATGGTCGGTCGTCAACTATGTGTGGCATGCCTAAGCTTCTTGAGCTTATGACAATGAAGAATGAGAATTGTGAGTTTATAATGAGGAGTTGACCTGCAGGCTTGTGAAAACTCTTCATATTGAGGAGTTTATTATGTCTAAGTTTTCTATATCTACTTTGCTAATCAAAAGAATTTCTTTGTTAACGGTAGGCTCTCAACAATGTGTGACATGCTTAAGCCTCTCGAGCTTATGACAATTAAGAATAAAAATAAGACTATAAATTTTACTAGGAGTTGACATGTAAATTTTATTAGGAGTTGACATGTAGACCTCAATTGATGATAATTTTATTTTCACTAATAAGTTCATTGATATGATAATCTCAGTAAATGTTTTTAAAATTTTATTTTTATATAATAAATTTCTAAACTAAATAAATTTAATTTTTACATTTAATTATAATGAATTTTTAAATGTATATTATATTAATAAATTAAAAATGAATATGGCCACATAATGGATGGCTAGTTAATATGGATTTACATTGGTTCCTATACATAAAGAAGGGTACATGTCAACTCCATGTTAAGCACATAAGGAACCATGTTGAAATGTTTTTTTGATATTAATATGTTTTTAATGTGATGTGTCAACTGCATATTAAACATTGAAGGAATTACATGTATCTAGCTGGAATAAGATTTTTTTTACTTTCAATTACTTTGTGTGTCTATATATAAAGTTGATATAAAATTATTTCACTTTATGTGGACATTGGAATATTTTATTTATGGTCAACATTGAAATATTACTTTTGTTATTAATATTTTTTTTAAATTTCACGTGTGAACTCCATCTTCAGTACTAAAAGACTACATAAATCACATTTTTGCAGAGTAATATTTTTTATTACTTTCAATTTCTTCATATGTGTGTGTGTGTGTTACTTGATATTTTTTTAGATGTCATGTCATGTGTTAAACAATAAAGGAATTACACGTCTCATATTAGGATGTAGAAAGCATTTATCCTCAGAATATGAGTTTTTTAACTTTTAATTACTTTATATATATATATATATATATAATTATTTTATTTATGGTTGACAATGAAATAATATTTTTGTTATCAATATCTTTTTAAATGTCATGTGTCAACTCCATTTAAAAAACTAAAGTAATTACACATGTCCCACATAGTGTGTTGTACAAAAGACCTTTTTGCACA
>JASDQU010683734.1:65806-81748 GCA_032191745.1 Picea mariana
TATATATATATATATATATATATATATATATATATATATATATATATATATATATATATATAAAGTTGATATTGAAATATTTTATTTATGACCCACATTGAAAAAAAAAAATTCTTTCATTATTAATATTTTTTAAATTTCACTTGTCAACTCTATATTAAACATTGAAGGAATTACACATATTCTTCATACTTGAAAGTATAAGCCATCTTGCAGGAATAAAATTGATATAAAATTATTTTACATAAGGTGGATATTGAAATATTTTATTTTTCAATTTCATATTGAGCACGAAGGTAGAATATACAGTTTCAATTTCAAGGTAGAATATTTCAATTTCATATTGAGCGCGAAGGTAGAATATTTCAAATAGTTTCATTACCCACTACTAAGGTAGAATATACAATTTTCTTGCATGGATGCAAGGAGGCAATTTGGTTAAACAATCTATTGGGTGAATTTGGAAAAGTGCTTGATAAAGTGAATGTATTCTATGATAGTCAAAGTGATATCCATTTGTGTAGTGTAGCTAGGAGAATAATATGGGGTACCTATGGAGATACCCAAGAGGGATAATAGTAGATAAGTATTGTTAAGGATAAATTCCATTTTTAATAAATATGGCTTAGTGTGAATGTAATAAATGTAAGAGGACATATGAGAAGCTTCTACTTTTAGAAGGTTTATCCTCTAGAATGTTATTAGGTCATTAATAGAACTATATAAATGGGTTCAAGAAATGTAATGGGAAAGTTGAGAAGTGTTGTATTTGGAGCGGTAGTTCAATAGGATGTTTCCCCCTCGAAGAGGAAAATGAAAAAGAGTGGAACCCTTTCGTAATAGGATCTATTGTATGATGTTTCCCTACCTTAAGGTTTTTCATAAGAATAGAGGATATTTTTCATATCTTTCTGTATATCTTGTGTGGTGAACATATTTTCAAGTATTTGTTACTTAAAAAGTGGTATTAGAGCACTTTCTTTGGCCGCAAAAAAGGGGCAATTGTTTTTTAGTAGAGTTTCAAAAGACGAAGAAAAAGAGGGTCGTGACATTATAGACAATTTATGTATCTTTTTGTGTAGAATTTGAAGAAACCAGTTGTAGATATGAGTTCCTTTAATAAAAAACCAATTAAAAAGAATATTCGTTCAAAATAAATTTCGGGAAGTGAAGTTATTATCATTTTAAAATATGCTAATTTTTAGGATTTTTCTACAGACAACCACACTATTTCACTGATTTCTGTAGCAACTGGTGCATAATTTTCCAAAAAAAATTGTAGATATGAGTTCCTCTTGCAAAATTATTGCATTTAAAAAAAAACAATAATCTAAATTGGACCTTCAAAAGTGAATATATGACTAATTTAAAATTATCCATTTTCTAGGTTGTTTGTGACAATGGAGGGACTATAGACCTCATAACTTTTCACATGTTTCTTAGATTACTACCAGATCAATGTCATTGGATAAACAATTTTAAGATATTTTTTTTATTTTATATTATACATGGTGTTTCAAATGGATACTCTCTCTCTAATCCTTATGGAACTTCAATGGAATTTTGAGGCCCTCGAGACAAGTATTCAAAAAGGTGGTCAAAATATTCAAGTAGGTGTTCAAAATATTCAAGCAATCACATGTGCGATGGAAGAGATACACATTATGTATGAAATATAGGAAGAATATAATCATGAAGCATATTCTTGGTATGCTTTTGAAGCCGATTAAGATGATTGGTGTATGGAAAATTGTCATTTATGAGATGACAACCACTTCCATATTCTATTTGATGACCCTACTCCCCATCAGGAGGAGCACATATTTGAGAGTATACAATAGACTTATATGCATATTCTTATTCATTTTTCCTATTCTCCAATACTAGTGGATGATGTTTTTGGCCAATTCGACATATTTGGATCCACATGACCAGTGTCAATATTTAAAGCATCATTTTCATATGGCTATTAAGTTATGATATCTTCAGTGTGGAGTTCACATGAGCACTTGGACATGGGACAAAGGTTTATAGTGGAGGTTGGACTAATTCAACATGGTGGCTTACACTCCTACATGGGACCCTATTTCTATGGAATACTTCAACATTTCGGTCCACACTTATCCATGGGACCCTAGTATATGGTTGTACACCCTCATAACAAGCGTTGACGAACACACTTTCATAAGGGGGATGTAATGTAGCGTAGCAAGGGAGAATAATATGGGGTACATAGGGAGTTACTAATGGGAATAATAGTAGATAAGTAGTTTTATGTATAAAGGATACTTTTAATAAATAAGGCCTATTGTGAATGTAATAAATGTAAGAGGACTTACTAGAAGGTTTTTCTTCTAGAAGGTTCCTCCTCTAGAATATTCTTAGGTGGTTGGTAGCACTCTATAAAGGGATTCCAAAAATGTAATGGTATTTGGAGTGGTAGCTCATTAGGAGGGTGCCTCCTCAAAGAGGGAATTCATCATGAGTGGATCCCTTGCTTAAAAGGTTCGATTTTATGGTGTTCCCCTACCTTAAGGGTTTTCTATATAACAAATGATATTTTCTATATTTTTCTTAGATATATTGTGATTTTTTTGTATTTGGATATTTGGTACTTAACGATTATAAACATAATAGGTCATGTGTAGTGGATTGAGGTGTTGTTATTGTCCCTTGATGCCAAAAATATTCCATCAAGGAATAAGGCTTTGGTTTCATCCCTCAATCATTTCAATGGTATTGGGACCCATATCTAGTGATTGAAACCTTTTCATGTCATTTAAATCCCCACTCTTAGGCCAAGGGTACCCTCAAGAGGTACCATGTGGTTTCTCAAGGTATCTTTCTTGATCCTAGATTCCCAGGGGCTTCCTTTAAGGCCCAAGGCTTATGTTTTCTCCCTTAATAATGCCTATGGATCTGAGACCCATTCCTAGTTATAGTTCCTCCAATTTTCCCATATCATTATTCTAAATCCGAGGATCCTCTCAAGAGATTGTTTGTATTTATTTAGCACATATAGAAGCTTCTATTAGTGCTTAAGACCTAGGTTCCTTCCATCAACCATGTCAGGGGCCAGTAGGCCTATCCCTAGTTATCAAAACCTAGTAATGGTATACCTGTCCACACATAGAGGCTAAGAATAACATTAGGAAGACGTGTGGTGACCTTTTAAATGTCTTTCTTGGTCCCAAATTTTTGAATGCTTATTTTAGGGCCTAAGGTAGATGATTCTCCATGTCTATGAAACCCATAACTATTTCTTAAAACCTAATAACAACATTGATATCCATCAAGAAATTCACTAATATTAATAAAAATATTCCCAATCAAATAATTAAATTTCAATTCAAATCAGTTCTATTACTATTTGTAATCGTCTTTGTTTTGTTTGTGGTGCAATGCTTTATAAATAAATCTTGAAAATTTATTTTTTTAAATTATATAAAAATAAATAATTGAATTGAGTTATTTACAAATCAATTATTTATGGATTTGTTGTTTTGTGGTGCAAAGCCTCATTAATGAATCTTGAGCATTTATTGTTTGAATAAAATAAAAACTAAATAATTGAGTTAATTTGTTTACATAATAATTTTTCTTTTTTACATCGTTGTGTTTATGGTGAAAAATACCATAAGTAAATCATATTTGTACATGTCCATGTGGTAAATAAGGTCTTATCACCACTTTATTGTACTTAACAATGTATTATTTCTCTTAACATATATGATGGTATCCATTCTAATAAGGTTAGAAAATATTGCCACCACCTTAACACGAAAAAATATAAGTGGTGTTAGTAGCACCACCTTAACACCACAAAATACAAAATGTGTTAATACCACCACCTTAACACCATAAAATATAAATGGAGCTAAAATATGGTATTTCCTATTGAAAGTCTAGGGGTTAGAAACATGTATTTTTTTGGGCACATGAATTATGATATTTCCATAAGTTCTCTTCTCTTGTGAGATAAATATATTGGTTCCCCTTGTGGGGTAGTGTGCATGGTACGACATGGAGTTTAGTCCCCATTTTCCTATGTTCAAATACCATGGGGTGACTCTCGTAGTATTATGTGTGGGAAAGTTGTATATATTGTTACGAGGAAAACCTCTCTTTGTCTAGGGTAAACTACAACAGAAGGAAATGAATACATAAATAAAATTTCTTCTCAAGTATGCTATGAAAACAAATATGCTAGCAAGAAAAGATAAAATACCTACCTCATCCAGATGTTTGATGAAGTCAACCATTGAGTACTTGACACAAAGTAATATACCTACGACTAGTCCTCAACAAACAAGCAAAGCAAGAATATGGTGATAATAAATTATGTTAGCACATTCAATAGCATAATCCATTAATAAACATGACAAATACACCCATGGAATAATAATTCAAATATTTACAAGATATAAATTGGACGGAAAAAGAGTATTTCTATTAATATATGATCAACATAAGTGAAAAAGTTACAGACTTCTGTGTCAGCACGGTTCAGAACCAAGAAACTAAGTTCATTCCAGTTGGGTCTCCATCACTTCAATCCTCCACCAAAGGCAAGATCATAAAAGAGAAACTATGAGGTTCTCAATTAATAAGGGAAGATCTTGGGGGTTGAACACTATGTTCAGACTTAAAGGAAAAAGGGATGCAGACTCAATATGAAGTAAATAATTTCTCTATAGTAACTTTTCTCTCAAAGTTGAATTCTTTCTCTCATTTCCATAGCTCGAAATTAGCCCATTTATAGCCTTCAAAATCAAACTAAAGGGTCAAGTCAGTGCATTTCTAGTATATGGAAGGCCAAGGATCATAGATCTCCTCTCGTGACATGGAAACCCAACATTAGTTTTCATTTTTTGGCACAAATCTTGATGTACACGGGTTGTAGTGGTGCAGCCTACGTATACGCATGTTGTAAAGTAGGAAATATGTGTGCATGTGGAAAAATATGCATTTTTAGCTCTGGATCTTACAAACAAGGATGATAAGTCTACATGGGGAAATGGAAAAAGGCCTTATGTGCATGATTGCATAGGGTGAGACAAATCTTTCTATAACATATGCCCCCTAATGTGTGAGGTCAGAGGAGTATATACAATGGCCCAAATAAATTATAAACAACCCAGAAGTGGAGGGCCAAATAAATTATAAACAACCCAGAAGTGGAGTGATGGGGAACCAGCTCGAAGAACTAGTTTCTCATTACATTTTTCACTGACTTTGCATACAATGTTGCCAATAGAAGTACACTACATATCCATGTGAAAATATACCAAACAACTGTCCATGGTCATGAATAGGAAAATACAAATGCGATTACATGCCAAAAGCTATCATAGTCACGAACAACGCCCAGTAGAACCGGTTTCAAAACCAATTTGAAGATATTTGTATACAATGGAGTACAATCTAATCTCCCATGATCACTGAAGTCATATAGGTACTGGTGCAATGAAAATGAAGCAACAACTCACGAAAGATGCAACCACATACTGATATCTTCAAGTATTGTACACAATTCGCCAAGGGTGCAAGTCTACATAATGTGAATAAAGGAGTTGAGGTTGAACATAATGAGACATTGTTTGATTACTGGTCATTGAGGTATACTGTTAACAAACACGAGACAACCTACCAATAATGAAAGAAGGTGTCAAGGCACCGAGTACATTATTACAAGTGTGAATAAAGGAGCTGGTGTCGAACACCTGAAGAATCCATCGATCAGGAGACATTGATGTATTCCCAACTGTCGATGGTGAGAGAACCTGCCACTAATGAATACATGTCTCAAGGTACTCATAAGACTCTAGGTCACGTTTCCCGAAAATGAGCTAAATTTGACGGAAGGAGATCCGGTGAAAGGAGAACATTAAGGCATTTGTCATTAGTCAGCACGAGGTACAAAGAAGGAGCTTCATGATTTGGTGGAGATCAGACGAATAACATGTTCACGAACCAACAACCTTGTGTGTCTTTCATGTGTGCCAAGTGCAAGCGATACATGAAAAAGATCGTTTGAATAGAAATGAATGATGAAAATTGCTGACAAAGGTGAGGAAACCACCAATAAGACTAATGGAATCCAAGACACTGCATGAATCCTAATGTGTGAATAGATGTCTTTTCGTCGAACACAAGGGAAACCACCCAATCAACAATCAATGATGAAATGTCGACTTTTGGGTTCAAGGTTACCTACCAATGATGAAAGTAGGACCAGGGTGCATGATAGGACTAAAGCATCATGTGATTCCAAGACAAACTGAGGGTATGGACAACATGCAAAGTCAAGAGTTCTGAGAAGTGGCCAACACAGGTTGATAGACTTACTTTGAACAAGAGCATGAGACATATGGAAGACTCCGACAACATAGTCTTAATGATGAAATCATGAGATACAGGAGGCATCAATGAATATCCCTATAGGTACTCGAAGAGTAACCAGTCGGTAGAGAAGACTCTGTAATGAGATCAACTTCCTAAGGCCATGCTAATCCCAAAATTATGATGAAAAATGGACGCAATAACTTTGTTCTTTGTTCAAAGGAGACACGACTGCTACCAATATAAGATAATACTCCCTTCCCACCATTGTTTTACTTTTCACAGAAAATTGAATGCTATGATACATAGGAGGAAACAAGTGTCGCAAGTAAGAAAAACTAGTTCCAGCGGTGGAACATACCTATGCTAAATGTAAGGAGATGCATGTGGGAGATGGACACTCAGGGGAATGTTCCCTCCTATGTATAGGGTGTCAAATTGTGAAGGATATAAACAAAGCTCTGCTTGGTTGAGGATGCAAAAACTACTGAGGAAAACGGTTTATAATGCAAAGTGAGAACCGACTATAGGCTCAATAGTGCAAGCAAGGGCATGAGATGCAATCACAACTTAACACCAAAAAATGTCATTTTTTTATGACTTTTAGTCTACTTGGTGTGAAAAAGGGATAAGCATGTGTCAAATAGACATCCTTTCAAATCCAATTTATGAATGTGAAAGAGACAAGTTCACTTGGCAATATTTTCACCTTTTGAAGACGAGTTGGAAAAGAGCTTAAATTAAACTCGGTTCGGATTTCTTTAGGCATAAGGAAACATTTTTATGAGTGAGAATTGAGGCTCAACATAAAGTCATGTACTAGCTATGAAGGACTCCTGGTCCTATGGAAAAAATCTTTGCATGGGCACCAAATGAAGTAGGGGATCTAACTAGGGCACCCACGTTTGGTAAGTCTCTATCATTTCATAACGACACGCCTTATAACATATGGAAGGTTCTATGTCGCAAAAAATGGTTTCATAGTTTCTAAGTCTCTTTCATTTGCGAACAATTCGACTACACTCCTTGCAGGAATCCTTGTTTAGATAGAGAAACAATTGAAACTCATTCCTTCTTCCTCTCAGACTTCAATTTAAACATGAAATCATATACACAACACATAAAAGAAAATGTATAATAGGAAGCAAACATTCATGAGCATATCATTCAACATCAATACACAGAGAACAAAAAAAAACCATGAATTTGAGTCAACCTCTTTCTATTAATCCAAATATCTGTACATGGGTGTTCTTACATAGCTCTCTACATGTAGTTGCTCTTCCTTCTCCCTGATAACGATACAATAAACAATGAGGGTGTCGATCTCATGTTTCCCTCTTGTGCTCTAAAACTGTCTAATCTAGAATTAAATTCTATCTACCTATATTTAACTACTTTAAATGCCTCCTACCTACTAAGGACAAGAGCGAGTTGCTCAAGGTCCAATTACATTACAAAAGTGCATCTCTTCTTAAATGACTGCATTTAAGATGGTGCATCAATCTAAGGGAATTTCAAAAAAAATTTGGGCTTGCACTTTCCAGCTGTCCATTGTCTTCCGCACTGGCTCGCTTGATGTGGGAGATGCTCCTGCATCATACTCCCTCGCTTGAAAAATTTCATGGGCTCTTGTCCATGAGCTCCTGCATGGTTTGTCCATGCTTCCGTATCTCCACTTCATTCTCCCAGCTGGCATCTTCAACTGGATGGTTCTTCCATTTGATCAGATACTCGAAGTATTGCTTTCGCCTGGTCCTCTTGCCAATTCTTTTATCCAGTATGTGTTCCATATGTGGCTTCTCTACAACTGGCATCTTCTTTTTCCATTGAACCTATGACTGTTCATCAATTGTTCCTACTTCCTCAGCCTTATATGGGTACAAATCTGAGACATTGAATATCGAAGAAATTCCGATCCCATCGGATAATTCAATCTCATAAGCATTTTCCCCAATTTTCTTCAAGACCCTGCATGGCCCGATTTTCTTCATCTTCAACTTATTATGTGTTCCTCTCGGGAACCTTTGTTTCCTCAAATGTGCCAGAACTAGATCACCAACCTCAAACTAAACTTGTCTTCTATGCTGATCTGCTCTTCGCTTATACTTATGACTTGATTCCAGCAATCGTTCCATCACCTGGATGTGAAGTTCCTTCATTGCCTCTGCGAATTCCTCTACACTAGTGCTCCTAGTCGCAGTTTGTTCTGAATCCCTCAATTTAGAAATTCCTCTCAGTTGCATGCCATAAACAACCTGAAATGGACTTTTCTCTGTGCTCCTGTTAACTGAGTCATTATACGCAAACTCTGCCTATGGTAATATACTATGCCACTGGCTATGGTGTTTTGTCACCACGCTTCTCAGTAAGTCTCCTAGACTTCTGTTGACCACTTCTGTCTGTCCATTCGTCTGAGGATGATAAGATGAACTAAATGCCAAGTTAGTTCCCAGATTTTTCCATAAGGTCCAAAAAATCCCTATGAATTTGGTGTCTCGATCCGAATCTATACTCCTCGGCAACCCGTGAAGTCGAACGACCTCTTTGAAAAACAGGCTCGCAATATCAGTTGCATCACTAGTTTTCTGACATGGGATGAAGTGTGTCATCTTAGAAAATCTATCCACCACCACAAAGATTGAATCGCAACCTCTTTGTGTTCTTGGCAACCCCAATACAAAATCCATGCTAATTGCATCCCATGGCCTCTCCGATATGGGCAACGGTTGATAAAATTCTGCATTCTGTCTCCTTCCCTTCGAATGCTGGAAAATTCTACACCTGTCCACAAATATTTTGATGTATGCTCACATTACCGGCCAAAAATATTATTCATTCATATTTTTGAACGTCTTGTCATGACCAAAGTGTCCTGCCAATCCTCCACTGTGTTTCTCCTTCAGCAGATTCTCCCTCATGGAGCATTTTGGAATACACAACTGATCACCTCTAAACAATAATCCTTCCTGAACCATATACTCCATCCATTGGCTTTGGTCCCTGAGAATTGGATTCTCAGCTGCTTCACACATCTCTTTAAAATTTGGATCTTCTCTGTACATGTCCCTAAGGTCATCAAAACCCAATGTTTTAACTCTGACCTCCTACAACAACAAACATTTCCTGCTCAAAACATCAACAACTTTGTTAGTAGTACCCAAAATATGTTTAATCAAAAAAGTGAAATTTTTCATATATTCAACCCATTTAACATGTCTCTGATTCAACTTTTCCTGTTGAGTCACAAACTACAGTGCATGATTGTCACTGTATAAGACAAACTCTTTGGGTATCAAGTAATGCCTCCATTTCTTCAATGCCTGTATGATAGCATAAAACTCCTTGTCATAATTAGATTACTTCACTTTTGCCTCATTCATCTTCTCATTGAAATACGATATCGGCCTGTCTTCTTGACTTAAGACTGCCCCTACTGCAATTAATCCACTTGCGTCGCATTTCACTTGAAATGTCTTTTGGAAATCCGACAACACCAAAACTGGTTGTTCTGTGATTTTCTCTTTCAACAAATTAAATCTCTTTTCAGCCTCTTCTGTCCAGTGAAAATATTTGTGTCTTTTCTTCACTATATCCATCATCGCTGCACTAATTCCACTGAAATTCCTGATGAACTTCCGGTAGAAACTAGCTAACCCGTAAAAGCCTCTCACCTCAAATATGTTCTTCGGTGATGGCCAATTCTTGATCACTTCCACCTTATCCGGATCCATCCTTAATTTGTCTCCATAAATAACAAACCCCAAGTAAATGAGCTATGTTTTCATGAACGAGGATTTCTTCATGTTTATCAACAACTTCTCCTACTATAATCTCTTCATCACAATAGCCAAGTGTTTCAGATGCTCTGTCTTTGTTTCACTGAAAATCAATATGTCATCGTGTATCTCCCGATGAACTCCTTTAGGACTTCATTCATCAATCTCATAAAGGTACTTGGTGCATTTTTTAAGCCAAACGACATAACAAGCCATTCATACAACCCTTTGTTGGTTTTAAAGGTTGTTTTCCATTCATCACCTTCTCTCATGCGAATCTGGTGATAACCACTTTTCAAATCAATCTTTGAAAAATATTTTGCTCCACTTAAGCAATCCATCAAATCATCCATCCTCGGCAATGGAAATCTATACCTGGTGGTTATCTTGTTAATTKCTCTTGAATCAATACACATTCTCCAACCTTCATCTTTCTTTGGACTGAGTACTGTCGAAACAACACATGGACTCAAGCTTTCCCTGACCAAACCTTTGTCCAACAAATCCTGGACTTGTCTTTTAACCTCTCCATTTTCTTGCGGTGTCAATTTGTACACGGCTTTATTTGGAAAACTAGCTCCTGGTATGAGATCAATATGGTGACTCACACTTCTGATCGGTGGCAATGAACGAGGTATTTCGTCCACTACTATGTCAGCAAACTCTCCCAGCAATTCCTGAATTTCTTCTGGTAAATCATCCACTCTTGTGCTGGTCAAAACAATCTTCAGTTTTCTGATGACAAAGAACTATGGATCCTCCTTCTTCTTCACCTCTGTAAGAAGTTCCTTCCCACTCATGAGAAGTACAGTGTTGCTTACTTCCGGTTTCACTTCCTTATCCTTGATTGGAAGCAACATATGAGTTCTCCCATTCTTCTCTAGGGTGTATGTGTTCATTCTCCCATCATGAATCACATTTCTGTCATATTGCCATGGTCTTTCCAGCAATAGATGACAAACATCCATAGGAATAACATCACATAAAATCTTATCATTATATCCTCCTATCTTGAATTCAACTAAACATTGTTTAGTGACATTTACCTGATGTCCCTTCTGTAGCCATGAAACTCTATATGGACTTGGATGTTCAATCGTCTCTAGCTCCAACTTTTCTACCATCTCCGTAGAAACAATATTATTTGTCCTACCACTTTCCACAATGAACTTGCATACCCTGTCCTTGGTTTTGCAAGCAATCCAAAAAAGTCTATTCCTTTGGACTGAACTCTCCACCTCCTTCTCAAGTGTCAAAAGGACTTTTCGCATCATGAATGATCTTCCGCCTTCAACATCTTCTTCCTCCACATATCGCCTTTGTGCCTTGGCGATGTGAGCTTCTCCTCCTTCCTTCTTTTTATCTAGACACTCGTAAGACTTGTGCCCATTCTTTCCACATGTGAAGCATGTGATTAGTCCACCTCTTCATCTTCCTCTACCTCTAGTACGAGGAAAAGTGTTACTGTCAGCATAATATCCTCTCTGCTCAGTATGTTGCCTTCTCTATTCAGCATATTGCTGCCCTCACTATGAGGTTCCACCTCTCTCTGTCTGTTTGTATTTAGGCTCAGACCCGAACTTCCAATCCTCCTTGGGCTTCTGATATTTGTCCTGGGCAAATGATTTTCCTCTGGGCTTACTTCTTCCTTGGCCCCTTTGACTCTGCTTTTGGCTCAGCTTTTCTTCTACTTTCAGAGCCATCTGATAAGCATCTTCCACCATCTGGATGGTTACCATGCTCATCTCATCTTGAATCTCATATCTCAGACCATTCATATACCTGGCTACTTTTTCATCATTGCTTTAACGATGACCTGCCCTGATATTCCGTCTGTAGAATTCTTCAGTGTATTCCTTCACTGACATCAGCTTCTGTCTCAGGTTCTGCATTCTCCTCAACAGAGTAATCTGATCATCCCTGGGGATGAATTTTTCTTTCATCTTTGCAATCATCCTGTCCCAGCTCTTAATTTTATGCTTTCCTTGGCAACGCCTATCCGCTTGTAGTTCATCCCACCACAATGCTGCATGTCTTTTTAATCTCATGACAACATGCTTGACTTTATTGTCTTCTTGAATATCTTCATAGTCAAAGTATGTGTCTAGAGCTCTAATCCAGTCTAGAAGCTCTTCTACATCCAGATTTCCCTCAGAAACTGGAATGTCCATTTTTGCCTTTGCACCCATTCTTGCAACAGCTTTAAGCAAGCAATCATTTGCTGCATCTTCTTCTATGACTTAATATTCTCCATGTCCAGCATCATCTTCATTTTCGGACTCACTGATATCTCCTACATCGACTGTGCATTTTTGTCTTATCTCCACGTCCACAAGTCTGGCGCGTATGTTATGCATATCTCTTTCTACTTCTGGATTCTACACCTGTCTACCCCTTCATCTGGACATCTCCCTTTCCTCCTTTGGATCGGGTGATTTTCTCTCTTCTTCTCGGCGGCATAGTGAATATTCCTTTTCCCTTCTATAGAAAGCACAAAAGCTTTTCTAAGCTTTGATACCAAACTGACGCAGACCACACCCCTTGTCTCAGCAAAGGCCCCTATGCTGACCTCCTGGTCTTAAGGATCGTTCTAATTTTACCCTCGAGCCGTAGTGGCTCATGTGATTGTCCACTAGAATCTCCTTTGAAATTGACCCATAGGTATTTTCGGCTCCTCTTAGCCTTTAGGCCCGGTCCTTTCTTCATTCACAACAGAAAGTCACGATCGGGTTTCGATATTTCACAATCCTCGATGTCACAAATACTTACTTCCTCGAATTCTCAATCTCCGATATCCCGATGTGCTCCCTTTGTGCTTCTAGCCCTTCTGGCTATGCCCCTAATCCATGCGACCTTCTCTCATATGACTGTCGTCTCACCTATTATCGGGATTCGAGATTTCGAAGGTTGAAATGTATCAAACCTCTTGTCCACGGAATCCCCGATTTCTCGATTCTCAATTTCTCGATGTGATGTCAACTAGGTCCCACATGGGACTTTCTCTATCACAATTTCGACATTCGCGATGTTGAACAACTTATCTCTCCAACTCCCAAACCCCGATACGCCAAAACTCCAACGCAAATGCAAGTTGGCCCTTTACGTCACTTCATCTTATCGACACTTCGTCTTTTGCGGTATCGCGAATCCTAAGGAAATGTTTTTGGCACTTCTCGCTGCGAGACCCCGAAATGATATGCCACCTGTCCACCTCACTGACTCCCATATGGCCCCACAAACCCGCTTGACTGTCAGGATACTGTGTATCGAAATATCATGATTTCTGTTGCAATATTACCGAGTTTCAATCCACAAAACGCCGATATACGAATCCATGAATGGATCCGACGGTCCTTGTGACTCAGATCTATGTTCCTGCCCCTCCTGAGCTTTGAACCTCTTAGAAATACCTCCAATATCTCCCCTTCTCCTCCATGAGATCTAACGGCCCACGAAATATCGCGAATTGTCCTCAGAGAATTCCGACCGTCCATCCTTCCTTGGCAAAATCTGCGAAATGACCAAGTGTTCCTTTGCGGAACTCGTCAACCTGCACGGAAAATTTCCATGCTTCCTTACAAGATTTCAAGGTACAACTCCTGTGCAACCCCTTGATAGTTTTGAAGGCCTTGTCCTTCCTGAAATTTTCCATGACTCTACGTCTTCTTAGGAAAGCCTTCTGCTCGCACTCCTTGCGACAACTTTCAGACACTCCAAGGTGCTGAATTTTCTTTGACTCTGCGCACTCCTACAGCAACAATCCTTCAGACTCTTTTCTCAGGTTCGCAACCATGAAACTTTGCTTATCCTGTGCACTCCTTGCATGACTCTTTTGCCTATCTGCACTTTTGAATGAACGAGGAAAAAAGCTACCTATCTGAACCCTCTGTCAATGCACTCCTTGCGGACAATTCGATGGCACTCCTTGCAGGAATCCTTGTTCAGATAGAGAAACAATTGAAACTCATTCCTTCTTCCTCTCATAATTCAATTTAAACATGAAATCATATACACAGCACATAAAAACAAATGTATAACAGGAAGTAAACATTCATGAGCATATCATTCAACATCAATACACAGAGAACAACCACAGACCATGAATTTTAATCAACCTCTTTCTATTAATCCAAATATCTGTACATGGGTGTTCTTACACAACTCTCTGCATGCTCTTGCTCTTCCTCCTCCTTGATAATGATACAATACACAATGAGGGTGTCTATATCCCGTTTCCCTCTTGCGCTCTAAAACTGTCTAATCTAGAATTAAGTTCTATCTACCTGCATTTAACTACTTTAAATGCCTCCTACCTACTAAGGACGAGAGTGAGATTCTCAAGGTCTGATTACATTACACAAGTGTGTCTCTTCTTAAATGACTACATTTAAGATGGCACATCAATCTAAGGGAATTTCAAAAAATATTTGGGCTAGCGCTTTCCAACTGTCCATCGTCTTCCACGCTGGCTCGCTTGATGTGGGAGATGCTCCTGCATCAAAAGGTTTGTCATTTGTTCATCACTGGACTGACGTCCTAGAGACAAAGTACCATGAAACATTTATCACTAATTAGTCTCTCATATGATGGTCACACATCGCTCTTCTCATGTACTAGAGATGACCAAGTGATGTAATTGTGACAAACTACCAAGGAAATTTTGTTGATAATTTGTCGATCTTATGACAGAAATCTGTCGATCCTCCGATGAAAACATGTTGAATTTTGGAAAAACGTATTGGAAAACCTTAGTCTCTCTTATGACGCATATGTTCGCCAGTATTACGACACACTCTTGACTATCATAATTGTGACGTAGGTGACATGACGAAAAAATGAATGTTTTCATTGTCATACTTGTGACGTTTTGGCGACAAAGATGTGTTGGTAAATCGTAAGCAAATGGGCCCAATTTACTAGTTACGGTCTCTATGCCATATGTAGCGAGGAATCGCTTATATGGGAATTCAAGGGAACTTGTTGCTAGGAAAAACTACTAGAAAACAACAACAAACACTTGGTGTTTTAGTGCAATTCACTCATAATTTTACTCTTCATACCTGGCAACTTGGATATTCAATATTCATCTCCAAAACACTCTAGTCACCCTCCATCATGATCTAGAATTCACTCCCCATGGATATTCTAGATACAATTTCTCTTTCTTGTTGTTTACTTGTTCCTCATACCCAAAAACAAATTGTGTAAAAATGTTGTCCAAACCCATATGAATTTCCTCCCTTTAACTTTCCTTTCTTTCCCCACACACTTCCCCAATCTGATTTTACTCATCCCCCATGTGCCCAATAACTATGGGATGTGAATTCTCATACTCACCCTCTTAGATGCATTCAATGATTGGCTTTGGGAACACTCAATTATAATTTAGAATGCTCATATACCAATAACAAATTTAGGAAACTGGGTTGAATTAATATACATAGGTAATTTCCCCTTCGACCCCCTCTTAGGCATTATCTTAGACCCTCCCCTCTCTTGTGGATTAATTCATCCCCCATATTTTTCTGTGTCCCCTTAGCAAATGGCATAAAATTTTATTATTAACACATAGATATATGATTCACATATTAGATCTTTTTTTTTTGTAGCCACAAATTATATCTACATAAGAATTAATTAAACTCAAGATTATAATGGGTATGTTACATTTCACGATCTGAAGCATCCCATAATTTTTTTCATGGAAAATGCCAAGATATATTGATTGAAGGAGAGAAACCTTAGGAATGTATGCTCTGATTCCAAATGTGATGAACCAAACTCCAAATAGTCAATGAATAATGATCAACTTTGAGGGGGA
>JASDQU010683735.1:3917-14932 GCA_032191745.1 Picea mariana
TTTATTTGAAAAGTGCATATCATCAAATTCGCATGAGAGAAGGTGATGAATGGAAGACAACATTTAAAATGAATGAGGGACTGTATGAATGGCTTGTCATGCCATTTGGTTTAACGAAAGCACACAGTACTTTCATGAGACTGATGAATGAAGTCCTGAAGGATTTCAATGGAAAATTAGTCATTGTATATCTTGATGATAAATTAATTTTCAGCAAAATAGAAGCAGAGCACTTGAACAATTTAGTTGTAGAAATGAGAAGACTACAACAAGAGAAATTGCTGATAAATATGAAGAAATCATCATTTATGAGGACATAACTCATTTGTTTGGGTTTTTTTATCTCTGCAAATGAGTCGAAGATGGATCCAGAAAAGGTAGATACAATTAAGAATTGGCCATCACCGAAGAGTGTCTTTGAAGTTCGAAGCTTCCATGATTTGGTAAGTTTCTAAAAGAGATTCATTTGAAATTTCAATGGAATTAGTGCACCGATGATGGACACAGTGAAGAAAAGTCACAAATCTTTTCATTGAACAGAAGAAGCAGAGAAGAGTTTCAATCTGCTGAAGAAGAAGATCACAGAACAACCAATTCTAGTTTTTCCAGATTTTAGCAAGACATTCTAGGTCAAGTGTGACGCAACTGGATTTGAAATTGGAGCAGTCTTGAGCCAAGACGACAGGTCGATTTCATATTTCAGTGAGAAACTAAATGAAGCAAAGATTAAGTACTCAACATATGACAAATAATTTTATGCAGTCATACAAGCACTAAAAAAATGGAGACATTATTTGGTTCCTAAAGAGTTTGTTTTGTACAGTGATAATCATACTTTACAACTAGTGACTCAACAGGAGAAGTTGAACCAAAAACATGTTAAATGGGTTGAATTCATGTAGAATTTTACTTTTGTGACTAAGCATATTTCTAGAACTGATAACAAAGTTGTTGATGCTTTGAGAAAGAAATGTTTGCTTATGCAGGAATTCAGAGTCAAGACTTTGGGTTTTGATAACCTCAAAGAAATGTACAAGGATGACCCAAATTTTAAGGAGGCATATGAGGCATCTGAGAACCCAATTCTCAGGAACGGAATCAAGTGGACTGAATACATGATCCATGATGGATTATTATTTAGGGGAAATCAGCTATGTATTCTATAATGCTCCATGAGGGATAACCTGCTGAAGGACAAACACAATGGAGGATTGGTCGAGCACTTCGGTCATGATAAAACGTTCTCAAAGTTGAATGGCTCATACTTTTGGCCAGGGATGAGGATAGATGTTAAGAAATTTGTGGACAGATGTAGGATTTGTCAGCACACAAAAGGGAAAAGGCAGAACACAAGGTTATATCAATCATTACCCATACCTGAAAGTCCATGGGACGTAGTGAGCATGGATTTTATATTGGGACTGCCAAGAACACAAAGAGGAAGTGATTCAATATTTATGGTAGTCGACAGATTTTCAAATATTCCACATTTCATACCATGCCAGAAACCCAACGACGCAACTCATATTATGAACCTGTTTTTTAAGGAAGTTGTCAGACTTCACGGCTTGCCAAGGAGTATCGTGTCTGATCGAGATACCAAGTTCATTGGACGTTTCCGGAGGACCTTATGGAAAAATATGGGGACAAGTTTGTCTTTTAGCTCAGTGTATCATCCTCAAATGGATGGGCAGACAGAAGTCATGAACATAAGCTTAGGAGATTTGTTGAGGAGATTAGAAACTGAGCACCACAGTCAGTGGGATCACATTCTACCACGGGTCGAATTTTCTTATAATGACTCGCTTAACAGAAGCACAGGGCAGAGTCCATTCTAGATTGTATATGGAATGCATCCAAGGGGATTTTATAAATTGAAAGATGTGTAGCAAACTAAATTCAGAAGTTCTAGTGCAGAGGACTTTGCAGAAGTAATGAAGGAGCTTCACAGCCGAGTCAAGGAGCGATTGCAGAGTTCAAGTCAAGAATACAAGAGGAGAGAAAATCAACATAGGCGAGAACTTCAATTGGAAGTTGGTGATTTGATTCTTGTGCATCTGAGGAAGGAAAGGTTCCCAAGGGGAACATATAACAAACTGAAGATGAAAAAGATTGGACCGTGCAAGGTCATAAGGAAATTTGGGGCAAATGCATATGAGATTGAATTACCTGATGGGGCCAGAATATCACCGATATTCAATGTTGCAGATTTGTACCCTTATAGAGGTGAAGAAGGAGGAGCAGAGAGGGAACAAAAATAAATTCAATGGACAAAAAAATTGCCTGTCGCTGAAAATCCATAGATGGAAATCATAATTGACAAGAGAATTAGCAAAAAGACCAGGAGGAGAGAGTATTTTGAATACTTGTTCAAATGGAAGGGACATCCAGTTGAAGATGCCAATTGGGAAGATGAAGTAGAAATTCAGAAGCATGGACAGACCGTGCAAGAGCTCATGAATAGGAGTTCATGAAAATTTTCAAGTGAGGGAGTATGATGCAGGAGCATCATGCAAAGACAAAGCACATGCATAGACAAAGAAATAGTTGGACACGTGAATGAAGAAAAGGGGCAGGTTTTCATAAGAACCATTTTGAATTTTGAACTTAAAAGGATTAATGTAATAGTTAGGAAGAAGGCGTACTTGCATTTATATCTTGGAGATTGTAAGCAGATCTTGGGCAATTTCTCTCATATATAGTATGTAAAGGCATTTATACGTAATTAATGAAAGTAGGTAGATTTGAATTAAGAGATTAGACCGTTTAGAGAGTAGGAGGGAAAATGGATATAGACACCCTCATTCTTGTATCATTGTATTATGAACATTATCATCATTGAGAGATATAGCAAAGAGTTGTAGAGAAGAACCCATGTATAGGAGTATTTGAGTTAATATATGAAGCTTTGACTCAGATTTCATGGTGTTATGATGTTTAATGTTTACATATGATGAATGGTAAGCTTACAGCTATTTTATTCTCTCTGTTATGACTTTGTTGTTATTCTATTTTGAATGTGTGATTTCATGTTATGTATATGAAGTCTGAGAGAGGAGAAGAATGAGTTTCAATTGTTTCTCTTCCTGAGAGAGTTCCTGCAAGGTGTGCAGTGAAACATCCGCAAGGTGTGCATTGACGAAGGTCTAATTTTATCTTAGAAAACTTAGGAAGGATACCATTGATCTCATTCCAACATAAGTGTAGGTGAAGCACAGAAGCCATGCAAGGTGTGTGCAGGCTAGTTGAAGCCTTAGAATTTATCAACTAAGGTTGAAGAGTGAAGGAATACTATTGCCGAGAGTGCACAGAGTCGAAGAGATCAAATACCCAAAAGTATTTGATAGATTTCCACAAGGAGTATGTGCAGGAGTCCTTTCGAGGATTGAGCTGAAAGAGAAAGATCAGGACAGTTAGCACCTTTGAAGTATTCAAAGGGAGACGGGGTTGAAGTCGCCTCACAGAAGTAAGTTCCAATGTAAGAACACCGGTTTGTTTCACATAGATTCAGAGGAAGGAATTGAATGGTCAGAATTCTCCATGGAGAACTCGTGAAGTCGCAAGGACCATAGGATTCATAGGATTTGCAGGGTGTATAAGGGTTGGACGAACCCATTACGTTGGTTTCCAGATTCAACGTCAACCGTTGATCACGACCATAGAGCTGTCAAGATCATTTCAACAAATCGGGGTTTGTAAATTCGAAGTGCAAGCCAAATCCCTTCGTCACTCGAACTTATGAATTGTGAAATGGATTATCGTGTGTGAAGACGAGGCGTAGAATTTTCAGCGCTTCATAATTTCAGAGTTCGTCATTTCGGGGGTCCTGACGACAAGGAATCGGGGCATAGTGGAGAAAAAGTCCCAAAGTCGCGAGTTGCGATAGGATTTTGGCGTGAATCTCAGGATTTTGGCACTTCGGGTGTCGAGAAGCATAGGAGGCAGTGTTTTGGGATCGAGAGTTTTGAACTACTGGTACCTGGAAGCTCGAAATCACGTGGGTCATGAGATCAAATGAAGGATTACAACCGTTGATTCTGTAAAGGTGCCATTTCAGAGTTTGGGGTTCCAAAGTGGAAGAGGAATGCCTGTCGAAGGTTTGTTCAAGTCTTGAAATATGGAACGCTCGAGTGGACATGTGGCAAGAATCCATGTCAGAGATAGAGGACAATGGAGAAGACAGGTGGCATACTCGTTTCCAGACAGATTCAAACTTCATTGACTGTTTCGGGGTTTCAAAGGTTGGAGGACTGGGAGACTTGTATCAAGATTTGCGAAGTCCTAAACTCTGAATTAGTGAAAATTCCCAGTCATACATGTTAGGAAGTCAGTCGCGTGAACGCATTGGGGTTAGACATTTCGGTAGTTTCAAAGACAATATTCGGGGGGTTCTTTGCATTAGAATTCTCGAATTCGTGAAACACGACACAACTGTGGAGGAGGACGTGACCAAATATTTCAGAAATTCGACATTTTGGGTTTCGGGGGGTTGAAGATTCAGAAACTCAATAACAAGATTCTTGAATTCGTGAAACCCGAAGTCCTGATTTGGCACAGGGAGCAATCACATATTGTTGGTCAGGATATTGGGGTTTATGCCTTGTATTTTATCGCATGGGAATACCTATAAGGACCTGTGGAAAACACTGTTGTGTGTATGGGATTTCCTGTGGAGGAATAGAAGAGTCAATTTGACTCAGGGGTAGATTTAGAATGATACTGCGTGGATCTTGGCCCGAGGTTCAGGGTCTGCATCATCTTTCTAATTCCTTTGTGTAATGTTTTATTAAAGGATTCAACTGCCCCATTTTCTTATGGGTGGTAAGTTGTTGTTTTTCTATGGTTTATTAAAACATTTTCCAGTAGAACTTTAATTGTTTCATTAACAAAGTGAGTTCCATGGTCATTGATTAGTGTTAGGGGACAACTGAACCTTGTAATTATGTTCTTGTAGATGAATTTAGATGTTACCTCTTTAGTACAATATTCAACTGGCTCAGCTTCTGCCCACTTGGTCACAATTCGACCACATTAATGATGTACTTGGCACTAGATCTTCATGCCCTTTGTAGAAATGGCCCGACGAAGTTGATAGCCAAAATTTCAAACACTCGGTTGGATTTTATTCAACTTAGTGGAATTTTTTATTTTTTTCACAAAGGTCATCCAAGCCTCTGACAACTATCACATTTTCTTACATGATCGTGACAGTCTTTATGAAAATTTGACCACCATAGGCTTGCTTGTAGTACCTTTTTGGCTGTCGTTTCAACCTGAAAATATCCCTCGACTGCTCATGCATGGGATTCATTGATTATATCCTCCCATTCATGTTCTGGCATGGATCTTCTTAAAACATTATCAACTCCCATTTTGTATAAGTATAATTTAATGATTATGAACGATGTAGCTTCCATGGCTAGAACCTTCTTTTTGTTTGTTGGGAGGTCCTCAAGGTCATTTCCTTCTTCTAATAAATTGGAAATATCTTCTAAATATTTAGGGACGTATTTGAATCTAAATAGATGTGCATCTGGAAGGTCATCATGGATGCTTGTCATATCTTCTCTTGTTTATAGTCATGAAAGGGGATCAGGTCGAACATTATTTTTCCCTGGTTGTATTATTACGTCGAATTCAAATTCATAAATAATAGTAACCAACGACAAATATTTACTTGATGAACTGGTTTATTGACCAAGAATTTCAATGCTTGATGGTTTGTAAAAAATGTGAAGGGATTTGCAAGTAAATAGTGACGAAACTTTTGTAGAGAAAAAATCATTGATAGGGATTCCCTCTCCGTAGTCGAATAGTTTCTTTCTATCTTATTCATTTTTTGACTTTCATATGCATTTGGATGGTCCATTGTGTCTCCATATGGCTGAGCTAAAACCAACTCGAAAACTACATTGGACGCATCGATATGAAAATAAAATTTTCTCAACCAGTCTGGAAATTTGAGAATGGGTTCTTTGAACAACTTCTTCTTTAAAAATTCAAAGGATTCTTGGCAATATTATCTCCATTTAAATTCAACATATGTTCATAAAATCTCGTCCATTTGGAATGTGATTTCTGAGTAATGGAATATAAAATTCCTATAATATCTAGTATGAACCAATAGAATTTTGATTTTTTTTTTATTCACAGGTGGTTTTAGATCAGGCATAATCTTAATCTTAGCCATGTCAACCTTTAGCCCATATTTACATACCATTTTTCCTAGCATAATTCCAATAGGTGTGGAAAATAAATATTTCTTTATGTTTAATTATAGTTGAATCTGTCTGCAGCGTTCTAGCATAAGTTGAAACAATTGTATGTGATTTTTGAATAGACTATATATTGTCCAATCCTCAAAGTATACATCCATGGTTTTGTAGATATACTCTTGAAATGATTTAACCACTATTCTCAAAAAAACTGTTGGTCCATTCTTCATTCCGAAAGGCATTACTTTGTAAGCGAAAGATCCAAATTCCGACACAAATGTTTTTTTTCCTGATCTTCTTTTTCTATGAGCACCAATTTATATCTTGAGACCCTGTTAATAAATGAATAGCATTTGTGACCAACAACTTCATTGATAATTTCATCAGCAAAGGGTGTTGGGAACAGATCAATCATTGTCTATTTGTTGAGTCCCTGAAAATCGACACAAATTCTTAGTTTTTTGGGATCACGTTTCTTTGTTTGCACGACCATGGGACTTTCCCATTCTTCCTTGTTGAGAGAATAAATAATACCTTCTTGTAGCATTCCCTCGATTTATTTTTGAATGATCGGTTTATATTTATGCACTAACTTGTACGGTTGTTTTTTTATTTCTTTTTCTCCTTGAATAAGTTCAATATTCATTTCACCCATTTCCTCTACAAGTCCTTTCAAATCATTGTAGTCACATGCAAAAACATGTTGATACTCTTTTAGTAGATTGAGTATGTCAGTTGTTTGTTTGTTGAACCAATAATCACCTATGCATACCATTTTGGGTCTATCATCATTTTATATGTTGAATTCTTTTGTTTTGATTTCTTCATCCATCCATTCTGGTGGCTTAGCTTCGTCAAGATGGCATTCTCCCTCTTCAATTTTTGTAAAATTTTTTGGGAATTCGGGTTGTTCCTCGTCCTCTTTGTGTTCAATGGCTATACTTGATACTGACTTCACATGATTTTGCAGTGTTTGGTTGTATTTATTCCACTGGAAGATCTAACTTGGGCATTTTATATTCTCCATGTCGATCCTTCGTGTAGCCAAAATTTCTCTCTTTTCTACCAACACAAAATTGCAAGTCTATATCGATCCTTCATCGACCAAAATCTTTTATTTTTATTTCTATACAGCTATTGAAGGATTTTCTAGAAATATTTTAATATGTTGTGCTGCATCTCTCAAGTGTTCTTCTTCTAGATTGAATTTGAAGTATTGTATAAAATTTTCCTTAACTTCAACCCATCTTGATGTATGGCAGCAGGCTTCTTCAATCTTATACCATTTATTTGGTATGTTGTTTAATGTATTTCGAAACATATGGGGCCATACCATTTCATCCTTATATCATATTTTTCTCCACTCTCTTTTGCAATGTTGAATGAGTTATATTGGGTCATAGCCAAGTGTGAATGTGGGAATATCTGCATCCTTGGATAATTTCTTGTGTCTGGATATTTCAACAAAGTATGTTGACACAAACATCCATGTTTGTAGTCTGGGGGAATGTGTTTCCCACCATCTTGCAGTTTATCCTATGAAAGTTTCCACAAGGCTCTGTGTCCTCATTTTCTCTCCTATGTACTTTTCCACTTCCTCGACATGGGTTGAAAGGGCATATCCTTCACTGTATCGTACAATTTTTCTTATTTGATTGTCGGTCGGTATAAGAGTGGGAGTTTGTCGAATCATCTTTTCGTATACTTTTGGGATAGCCTGGATTGAGTAACATGTCTTAAGATGTTTCTTTGGAATAATTTCAATAGACTAGTGATATTTTGTGTGTTCTTTGTAATTTTCAATTTTCCATTTGTATAAGGCATAGTTGAAATTATGCCTGACCGACATGGGAGATTCTCTCAAAATTTCTCCTTTTTCATTGAGTTCTATCTAATATTTATATTTGTTGTTTATCTGATATTGGAATTTGGCCTCTTGATATTCATCCCACGACTCCATCCAAGGTTTTCCTTCCTTTCGATCTGGGGGAATATTTATTTTTATCCCACTTACCTTCAAGTTAATTCTCTATCTTTCAAGGGAGATACTTGCTTTCATTTGTCAACCTCGTGGTCGACTAAAAGCAGTTGTGTATGCTGAAATTCCTTCGACAAGTTTGATCACTTTGAAGTCTACTGAAGTCGGTATTCCCATAATTTGAGTTTCAACATTTCTCCATATTCTAATTGGTTCTATTAATATTTGATCGGCTAATTTAAGACAATTCATCATGGGGGTTAGCTTGGGTAGACCCATTCGTATCCATGTTTCTCATGGTAGAATATTGACTTGAGAACCAAAATCAACCACCACCTAATTGACCATCATCACCTCAATCTCCAAGTCAACTCGTGGATCGTAATCTTTGTTGTTATAAGAGAGGTGATTTGCATCCTTGGTTGGTTTCTGACCATCTTTGTATTCTTTCAATATGTTGAGTAGATATAACAACCTACCTTTTGAATGTTTTTCTTTGAGGAGCTACAAGAATTCTTGGATTGTTTCTTCATTTCTACTTCTTGGGTTTTGTTGATATTTTGTGGAGTTCTTGAAGAATTTAATAGCTTCTCTCATGATTTTCTCTTCTTTAGTTGGGTTTGGGAACTTGTTAGCCTTATGTCTTTGGTAATTTTGTGGTAGAGTGTAAATATCTCTTCCTGCACCCAACCTTGTAACAATATGTAAGTTTTTTGAATTTCGCACCTCTTCCTTGGATACTACATGTAGTAAATTCACATTTTTTCTTGGTATGATTTTGTCGAGTACTATCGGGAAGTCTTGTAAAGAGTGATCTCCAATGCCGGATATATTGAAAAATTTCATATCAATTATATCTTTTATAGGGAAATATGTGTTTCCATGATCATTTTTATATCATTTAAAACTATATGGTCATCCACAACCTCGACCTCGACCACCAAATCCATGTCGGCCTCCTCGACCCTGACAACAACCACCGAAGTAATCATCTCTTCGACCATATTTTTTTTCTTGATCGATGGTTTATGTGTGGTATATTGTTCATATATTATTCTGATGGTGAGCATTTATATGGAATTTGGATGTTTAGTGATTAGAAGCTTCACAAATGTGGCACCACTTCATTTTTTTAATATTGTGTGGACAATATTGTATACTATAATCATTTAGGCATTCACATATGTTATAGTATTTCTCATATTATATTCAGTGGAGGTATGTTGTCTATGTCCGATCATTGAGGGGAAAATTATCCTTTGTATGTCCCTCCCTAGTGCATGTGGTGCACCATACTTCATTACATCGTATACATAGAATTTTGATTTTTTGTTACAAATGTTCTATTTTCTCCTCAAGTCTCTCCGTCATTGAGGAATTTGATGGGCCTTCATCATCCTACTCAACCCGTTGTGCCTTCTGTAGTGCATCTTCACATTTGGTAATCTCATATATGCGTAGCGGAGAATGGATTCTTAGCATTATCCCAACTACATACTACTGGACCATCAAGTTCTAATCAATTGTCCTTGGGATTTGACTTAGGAAATATTTAAATATCTTATCATATTCTTTTACTGAATCACTCAATATTTTATTTATTTCTTTTAACTTATGGGCTTCTAGATGTGTGATGTCTTGAATTTTAAAGAATGTTAACAAACTATTCTTTATTTCTACTTTTGAACGATTTTTCTTTTCCATGTAGTTCATGAACCACGTTAAGGCGTAGTCGAGCAACGTAGCTCTGAATTGAGCCATTTTCTTATATTTATCTATAATATCATCTACTTACCAAAACTTTTCACATATGAACCAATGGAATTTTGGGTCAAATTATCCTTCGTAAATCGAGATGTGGTTGAATCCCATTTTGATTTTCTTGGTAGGAATGCTTGGTTTTCTTGGTATATGAGCTACTACTGCTTTCGATTGAGTTGTTGAATCTTCTGGTTGGTTTTTTTATGTGTCTGATAATGGATGGTACTTAAGGAATAGTTTTTTCTTCTTGAGTATAGAAATTGTGTTCTCAGTGTAAGATATTTTATATTTATACTCCACTAACCATCGTTCCAAAGTTTGTGTTGCTTCTAGACTATAGTTAATTTCTTATCTTGAGATTATATGTGGTAGGGGGGTCGAGTCAGTGAGATCCTTAATTTGGATAATCATATTGTCAACCTCATTTTTCTCTGGATCGAAAATCAATGCATCTTGTAGGTTTCCCTAGTAGTCTGTTCTATACCATAATCTTACAGATTGGTCATCGATCTACATTCATTGTTGAATAAATTCTTGTATCCGCAAGTTGGTTTCTAGTGTAAGAAAAATACGTAAAGATGGTCCAGATTATTTGTATTCCATACTTTTCGGTTCGTTGTCCAATTGATAGATGTTCATCCGTGCATATCTACTTCTGTTAGGTGTCACCATAGCTACTGTTATTGCCAAGTCTGGTCAATCTCTATCTAACTTAGACTTCTCACGTGCTCTGTCAGGATGAC
This sequence comes from Picea mariana, assembly GCA_032191745.1. Classification (NCBI taxonomy): domain Eukaryota; kingdom Viridiplantae; phylum Streptophyta; class Pinopsida; order Pinales; family Pinaceae; genus Picea; species Picea mariana. The sequence continues at coordinate 14,615 of JASDQU010683735.1, forward strand.
CCTCCAACATTTTATTGTTCCAATGGTTACAAAGTTCTTCTCTTTTTTGTTGTTTTTTATCCCATTCTATTTTCTGGATATCCACAGATCTCTTATGGGATTACTTTCCTCTTGCCGACATTTATGCTTGGGAAACACTAGTTCTTGTTTTATAGCATCTCACAATTTCAATCGACCCCCCATTGTCGACTTGACTTAATCTAATTCAGTAGCATTGGCCATATCTATTTCTTCAAGAAGTAATCCCAGGCTTCTCTTGTATCTTTTCACTTTGCGTCAAGAAATGCATCCCACTTTTCATCTCTTTCTTGGAAGTTA
>JASDQU010683735.1:29852-41981 GCA_032191745.1 Picea mariana
TGTACCATAAACAAGTGCATCAACCATGCACCAACCTGTAATCAACCTGTACCATAAACAAGTGCATCCAACCATGTACCAATTATGTACCAATCATGTGTCAACTACGCATCAACTATGAATCATCAATATGTACCAACATCATCAACTATACACCTCATGTATGTGCACCAACTCATCAACTACTTTTCTCAACCATGTACTCAACATGTACCACAACCAAAATCCATCATCAATTTCATCATCCAAATCTGATTTGTATATTTTTAATAGACCTGGTGTATATTATCACATTCCTGCAAACCTTCCTTAACTTTAAAAACAAGAGACTATCAATTTCATCAAACTTTTCTTTAGTCTCACATGCCTAGTTTTGGATTAGTCAACAACCCTAAATTGAAGTAATCATAACTTTGAACCTGTAATGTATAAGGATATGAAACTGATATACAATGTTATTTACTATGTTTTATGCAATTCATCCAAGTTTCACTACTTGGAACCTCTTAGAAAAGGAGTTATAGCAAAAATGACATACCTTGTTGAATTTTGGCTTATTTTAGAGAGCGACCTTGTAGAGAGTTCCTCGCACAAAATGTTTGATGAATTAATTTGAAACTATTCCACAACATACTACAGATTGTACCCTAACTAGTACATTTGTTCTAACTAAATTTGGATCTGTTATGAATAAGTTATGACGTTTTTACACGAAACACCTAATTTTGACTAGTTTCGGGTCTAGCCACAAACCCTATTTTCCATGGGGTGTAACTCCCAAAATACAATGAACCACAAGATAAATTATTTACCAAATATACTTGGATATGTTTAATCACTAGCATAGCAATTTCACGGTCTGAATCATTATAGAAAAAAAGTTATAGTGAAAATGGTGAGATAACCTATAAATAACATATCTTAGAAAGCACCATCAAAAGAATTTATCCTTCCTTGCATTTCGGCCTTATTTTCTTCACCTTCGCTCATAATTTCGGTTTATATATCCTTGGTTACCTCAGAAACATATATATATTCAATATTCTCAAGTTTGATTCAAATGAGAGAGCCTTGCCTCTTATTTATACTCTCAAAGTAGCTTCCTTAAAAACATCTTCTAGGTCACTTAGCCCACTTTCCTTATTTTAGGGTTGGGTCCACTTCTAATTTCTCCATTAAATTTATTATTGAAATATTTTATTTTTTATTCACTTTGAATTATAATACACTCATCACTTTACTTTATTATTTACCTTTTAAAATCTCTTAAACCACTTTGACTACTTTGACCTTTTGGGGCTTCTAGATGACATATGAGGGTCCTCCAACTTCGTAAGGCCATAACTCTCAAACTGTGAGGAGTTATGTGACATTCTACATACCACCAGAAATGGAATGGAATGTACTATCCATATAGAATAGTATTATCTGAAAATATATCATAACTCATACCATTACCCATCAAACAAACTTGGGACCATTACCCAAACCTGGGGTCTCCAACTTCTCATGGCCATAACTCTCTAACCATGAGGAATTATGTGACATTCCACATACCACTAGAAATGACATGACAAGCACTATCCATCTAGGATATTTTCCCTGACAGGTTCACTTTCCTCCATCTCATTATTCCACAATTAAGCATGGGTTCTCTTACTCCACAAAGTGTCTTCCCATGAGGGCTTTCACCATAAGGGGACCACTTTGGAGTTCATCCATATTTACTTCTTATCAACCATGAAAAAACAATAATGAGTCATATTTACATCAAGCAATATTGGGTCCATTACCCAAACCTTTGTGCTATGGGTCTTTTTTCAAGGGTTGACATCAATGAAAACCAACCTTAATCAACACTTAGGCTAGTGTTAGGTTATTTCTTCTTGCGTAGTTTATGATGTACTTGTCAATTTTGTTCTCCCACCACTCACGTATATCTTGTAGAGTTATCATTTATGTACACTTCTACATGCCCAAGTCCAGTACTACCAGAAATGGAACCAATGTTGCAATCGAGGAAAATTAGGGAGAGTTACCAGTAGTTCTTTACATAGACATCATAGAGATACATGTATACACATAGACATATGTAAAGAAATACACAAATAATGAGAACCCAAAGAAAATTCCTTTTATTATATGGTATAACAGTACAACACTCTTACATATAACCTCTTACATGGATCTCTTTGAGCCTTCATGTACTTGTCTATTTATACCTCTTGCAGGTAGTTGTAATTACTTAACTGCCTAGGTCGATCGGTTGATAGATACTCTAACTGACTTCTTCTTCTAACTACATCATTCGAATGACTAGTTCTTAGTCAACTGTCGGGTCTAGTTGACTACACCCTACAACATCCCCTTATAAACTTCCTATAATATTGTGTATGACCAAGTGTACTCTACTACTGGTGCATTGACTTCGGTAGTGGTAAGTTAACTATGACAATAATTTTAGTAGGGTCAACTAGCAGACCCTGTTTACACACCACATGCCCTAACAAAATACCAAAATCTACACTAAAAATTCATTTCTTAATATTCAATGAAATTTGATAGTGTTTGCATATGTTTAACATCAACCTTAACACTTCCACATGGTCCTTCAATAAACTAAGCAATGTCCAATCATCCAAGTAAACCTCCAAAAATGTATGAATGAAGTCCTTAAAATATTCTACTACTATTCTTAAACAAATGGTTGATAAATTCTTCCACCCAAATGGAATTAATGTATATTGAAATGATCCCCATTCTATATCAAGTGTTTTCTTATGTCTATCTTCTAGTGCTATCCAAATCTGATGATATCCTGAAAACCCATTTGTAAATGAATAAGCTTCTTGACCTCCTACATTTTAAGAAAATTCATTTGTAAATGGGGAAGGAAAAGGATCATGCATGAAAGAATCATTCAATTTTCTCAAATCTACAGAGATATTAATTCCCCCTTGCTTCTTCTCATGCACCACCATAGGACTGATCCATTCTGACTCTTCCACATGTTCTATGACACCAGCTTCTAAGATCTTGTTGATTTCTTTCTTCACTTTCCCCTTGTATATTGGGTTCAACCTGTAAGGTCTCTATCTTATAGGTATGAATTCTGGTTTCAAAGGAATCTTAATCACTCCTAGTTCTATTGTTAATCCGTTCATCTCTAAAAATTTCATTGGGAACAAGTTTTTATTCACGTAGTAATTATGTGATTCTTTATACAATTTGATTATCCCAATAATCTCCAATGCTTGCAATCTTTGGGTTTTTTGTAGTTCCAATGTTTACCTTCTTTATCTTCAATGGTGCATCATAATCTTTTGAATATAGCTTTGGACCTTCTACTTCCATTTCACCTTAAACTTCTGGAATATGGATATTGTGTGGGTTTTCTTCTACTGGATCTTCTTATTCTGTGGCATGATAACATTGTAGAAATTGTTTAACTATTTGTCTAGTCTGATTATGATATATTGGGATTATTTCAAATTCTATTTCTTCAAAAAAAAATTCTCTTACCACCTTCAGTGTTGTATCTATCTCTGGACTGTCATGCTCAAAGGAAAATGTAATCACAAAATTGTGTTGCATTTCTTCCCAATTTGCAGTTTATCTATGATGTTCATGTTCTGGTACTAGTTCTTTGGAATGCTTTATAATGTGTGAATAAAATGACGTGGTCATTCTTCTAGTGGTACTAATCTCCATTGAACCATGCACTTGTCTACATGCTCTTTAGGTTGTCCAAATCCATCATATTTCTCCAACACTATGTTCTCTTGCTCCGCGTCAAATATGATGTGCAATAACCTCTTGCATTGAAACCAGTTGTTGATATTCTCCTTATGTGTACCCCACCAATGGGAAGGTGTATCTTTCAAAGAAATATATAATACTAGTAATCTTTGATTTTCTACTACTTCTAATTGAAACTTCATTAAAAATTGTTCTAAGTCATTCAGACCATAAAAAGTAGGAGGATCGCTTACCTCTATACCAACCCATCTCAACGTGGGTGTCATTTTGTCACATATTCTAGTGGATAATTTATGTAGTCACTACTGCCAGTTCTCTAGTCTTGTTTCAAAGTCTAAATCAAAATAACTAATACTCCTCCAACTCAAAATTCCATATTTAGTTGGGTTGATATAATCCTCTTGGTGCATGGTATTTCTGTATAATTGGTTCACATCTTCTATAATAACATTGTATGTCGTAGGTTCCACATACCTTCCTCCTTATTATGGATCCAATGGCTCAATAACTCTATATTATCTAGACTCAAATATCATCTTCCTTGCCTTCAAATTGATAATAGCATGATTATCAAAGGCCCAATCCTGACCCAACAATGTTGGATATGGTGAAGTGTTATCTACTATGTCAATGACTTCAAAGTCTTCCATGTTGCACACACCATCTAGATCTACTGGTATCCCCTTAAACATTTCGATTGGGACCACTCTATGTTGATTTTATAACTTCAACTGGATAGGTGAATACCCTAATGTAGTTTCTCCCATAGCTTCCCCTGTCTTCTTCGGTAGAACATTGACTTCAAACCCTAGGTCTAGTATGATATTCCCCATACTGAAATCTGCATTGTTTTCATTCAATCTGAATTCCCTACTGGTTCTTCTCTTCTTACGAACATGATTCACTTCTTTTACCCCTTATTCCCCAAAATTACACTTTTCCTATAGACTCTGCAGTACTTGTAAAGAAATTTTATCATTCAACAATTTTACACAAGACCCAAAAAACTTTCTTAAGTTACTTACTTTCTCTAAAGGTTTCTCTTTTCTAGTCTAATCAAATAATGGAGGCATGTAATACATCGATACCTCATCAATTGGCTTCATCCATGAAGTAGACATAATATTCTCCTTCAAAATATCTTGTCTAGATTCTTTGAATATCTCTTTCTCTTTGCATGCATCAAACTTATGTTCAGGTTCTCCATTCTTTCTTACCCACTAGTGTATATCTTGGTTCTTCTTTGATGCATCATTTCCTGTATTAGCTCCACCTTGAGTAATGATGTTGATCTTCTTCCCATCCTTTTCTATGTTTTCCATCACAATCCATTGCACATTTTGATTGTTTCGGTTCCTTTTGTCTTGTATCTTTACCAAAAATGCCAGACAATCTTTTTTCTAATGGTATGTTGTGCAACAATACATGCATGTTGTAGGTGGTTGTGGAAATTCTCTTGAAATGTGTCCATGTTTCTGACAGTTGTGAAAATATATTGGTCCTCAAACTCCTCCAAATCTTGTTCCTCCATGACCTCCTCCTCTAAAGCCTCCTATGTTTCCCTAAGTATCTCCATGCGGTGTATTATACTAAGGTACCTAATTTTACTACGGCTGCATATTATTGTACAGAGGTGGAGCTGCACACTGATACATGTTGTTATATTGTGGTCATCCTTAAAACTACTGTGTGTTATTATACTGTTGTTGTGCTACAAACTGTTGTGGCTACTGCGTAGGTTTTCTTATCATGTGTTTGGCCTGCACCCTATATGTATCTAAAATCCCCTCTTTCATCATCTCCAAAGTTCAATAGTCCTTATCTTCATGTCCTACTGACTTGAAAAAATTACAAAATGTACTCTTCGGTATTGTCTGCTACTTCTACATCATGGGACAATGGTAAGGATCATGTCCATGTGTTTTGAAAATGTCACGCCATGGTACTCTTGAATATAAAGGGTTTGGCATACCCACTCCTATGTACTTCATAAATAATGGACACTCATTCTTGTGATGCCCTTCATTTATACATAATGTGCACTAAACATCTTCCCTTTTATCCTTACCTTTACTCTAATTTAACTAAAATGTCAAGTTCTTTAGGTCTTGTCTCATCTCTTCCACAGATGGATCTATTTGTTTATACTAATTTTCCTCTAACTATAGGGTTTCTTGCAGAGCCTCATCCTGACTCTGGAATTTCTACTGCCTCAAAGGATACTTTAAGTGTGGCAATAAAGAGTTAACAAACAGATGTCTATGTTGCATGTCCGTAATAGGGTATTTCAGGTTAATTTTCTATCTTTTGAACTTTTGGTCCACCTCCTAGACTGATTCTCTTGGTTTCTTCTTAATCTCTATCATTTCATTCATGAACTGATTCTCTAAGCATGGTTTCTAAAATTCATTTATTAATTGCCTCTTCACTTATGCTATAGTTGTATGCACTCCCATTGGATTATTTGTTGTGATTCCCATGTACCAATATAATGCATGGTCTTTGAATGTGATTTCCAACAGTGAAACCTGTGTATCTTCTTATGTAATTTTCTAAGCTACTCATATCTTTTCATAGATAAACAAATGTTTTTTTGGGTCATCTGACCGGTCTCCTCAGAATTATGGTAACATAATAGTTGGATCTTGTCATGCCATTGTGAATTTTTTTGTACTACCACCTCCGCATAGTGTAGATACTTGAATGTTACTTGTTGAAATTTCACTTCTACTGGAGTTTCCACTAGACCCACGTCCTATAAAGATGCTTCTACCACTAATCACTTTCTGGTTAACCATTTTTTCTTAGTTGGATTTCTTAGTCACAGATGGGCTTGTGGGTTCCACACTAATTCAGATCTAGAATGGAGAGCCTTCTTCTGCGTTGGACCCCTTACCATTGGTTTTCCTCTCATATGTGGCACACAATATTTCCTCAATATTCCATGTTGCGCATAGATCCTCTACCTCTTCTTCATCATTTTCCAATCCCTCTCACTCAGCTGCATCCCTCTTCTTACTATTGATCTTATACCAGTAGGGTTGTCCATTGCGCATCACTCCTAATTTCCTTATTATTTCCCTAGTTTGTTCCTCATACATCATTATAGGGTCCATTTCTTCCTTCTTTTGGCCTCCATATAGAGCCTTCTCTATATCTCAGATCTTCCTTAGTGCTTCCCCTAGCTCCCCCATGCACGCAAAGTGATTTAGTTGTCTCATTCCATGTTCATTATGCCTTTATCATGCAATAATATCTTGATCGACATGTAAAGAGACATGATGTACCTCCCTCTGGGTCCCTTCAAAAACTTCTTCACTGCAACAGTATATGTCTTCCTTGTATCGACTGCAAATTCAATAATAAACCCTGCAGTAATATTGTCTAACCAAAAATCCACTATGTGCATGAATTTATTATTAACCCTTTCCAATCATGCAATGTTCTTAGTATTCCACTCTATTGGTCTTATCTTATTATTTGGATGAGTATCCTTCAGCCTCAATAATCACTCATGTAATAATTCTGGAAAATAATAGACATACACTTCATGCAAATCAGTAAACACATACCTCTGCAGATACTAGCATGATGTATAACTAGAACTTGTATTATATTTTTGTGTGAACTTGAGCTTATTTTTCTCTAACCATATTTCAATCTCCTACTTTGTAGGGTTCCATGGCCTGAACATTCTTTTCTACCACTGCATCTTCTTCATTGTTCTTCACCATATCCCTTCTAGGTTGTTCTTTTGAGTTCTATCTGACAACGGAACCATTTGTTGGATGTATGGGTTGACCTGGGTTCTACCTTAGTTCTCCAACAAAAGCCTATTCACCATCGTCCCTTCTCGTAAACCAGAAGGTTACACCATGCATAAAATACACAGCACAGTCTCACCTGAGATGGCTTATGTGTGATTGCATGACCCAAGTGTCTACAATAATGGAAGGGGTTGGGGATGTTCCTTTTACTTCTAGTTCTACTTTAACATACATTCTACCATAGCATTCATCAGATCTGTTGTTTTATCCAATCAATAACATTCCTTTTGCATGATTATTCTAGTGTGTGTTATTAATAAACTCTAACAAATGCATTCATCTATCCATTCATTCACAATTGCATAAACAACAAAAATTATTCAGACACATTGCAACACAATATGTTACTGTGGTTCACCCTCTACTGGGCTATGTCCACAAATATATTCTTCTTTATTCATTCTTCATCAAAAAATCATTGTACGCATTACATCATGGGTTTTAGGATTGGTGAGGCTAACTAGTGTCACACCAAGCTCCACACCTTGCAACCTAACCCTCAATTACATCTCAAAACTGACTCCATCCGAGCTCTGCAGCTCTCAACAAATACTTCGACTCAGAGCTCAAAAAGGTGCTCAAAGTACATCGCTCATGAAAAAGTAATAATGAACTACTACATCCTATTTGCCTCATACATACTCTATTTATACAAAAAGGTGGGTAAAAACCCTTACATTATGACTAAAAAACCCAAATTCTAAGTGGACTCCACTTTCCCAATTTCTAAATGTCTTATGTGCAGTTAGTCATCGATCCAACCCTTCCTTTATTTGACTCTGCATTGATCTTCCTTATTTTCTGGCATGCTACTTCATTTTCCATTATATCACACTGTTTTCCCTTATTTCCTAGCATGTTATTCTTCCTTGGTCCTTTCTTTAACTATTTGCCTCGTTTGTTGCACTGAACCCTAAAATTTCATGCTCCAATAGTCTATGTAGCATAATTGTGTGTTATTAAATCTAATATTTTGTCCACTTTTATTAATGCATTGTCGTGCTATTATTTCCATCCATTTCCTGTCTAAATCAATTAATATATATATTCTTTTATTCTATATTCTACTTCTGTCAATTCTTTATGCAAACATTATATAGATACATGTGTAAAATTATATTAAATTTTTCTTATATAATTTGTATATGTTCAATCTTTTTCTATCAATAAAATGAATTTTGTTGACTAAAATGGTGCATTAATATGTTTGTCATAAAGATTTTAATCTAAGGGTTGATTCTTTCTACATATTTATCAAGACACTTTTATTTTGTTTAAGTTGATTTATCCAAAATCATTGTAGTGGTCGAGTCACACAATTTCTTTGCAAAGATTTCTCTTTATAGGTGGATTATTGGATGAATATTTATAACGAAGGATTCGACCAATAGATTCCATTCTGCTCCTAGCTGGGATAGGTTAGTCAATTTTAGTTCCTTTTATTTCATTTTGATGAATGTAAATCTTTACTAAGTTTAAATGCTTTGTTCATTTAAACCAGAAATGTTATAAATTACATTCATATTTATTTATTTTATTTGATTATGTTTGGTTTGAATATAAGTTAGAATATTTGAGTAATGTTAGTATACTAAAAATAATATTTCATCATCCCGCAGAGGTGTAGACCGATTGGCAAGTGCCATGTAAATGGAAGGAAATATGTAAAGGAGGTCTCAAGTTCGATTCTCACCCCGATTTACTTGTGCTCCATGCTTGCGGGTTGTGTGGGGAACCTGGGGTTATAGTGGTAGCAGAAGGGTATCAACCACGTGTCATGCGAGTACAAGAACCGCGAGTTGTTGATTCCCCTAGTATAAAAATAATAATAATAATAAAATAAAAAAAAGATTTCATCATATCTCATATTTCCTAGGATTTAGTTCCTGTTGCTAAACTTTTCGTTTCACAAGACTTTCTAGAAAATAATATATCTCTCTACATTTTTTAAACTTTTTAATTAAGTGTAAAGTCATATAATCTAATACATCATTGTAAATACTACAAATTTAACAGTTGGTAGATAAATTTTCCATCATTTATTAGATAGATCATTTCACTGGCCAACGGAGCCGTTAAAACCATCAGGGATAGTTAACTTACACAACTTAGGTTACACTTAAACAACCTCATACTGGACTATTACATTCTAGTTGACGAGTGGTCCATATCGCCCATCAAGAGTATGCTCCTAACTATTGGCATTATTGATTATGTGTTGTCATTGATGGCAACATGATTCCAACATGTACAATAATTAGAAGAAGAGGAATATCACCTTGTGGAAGAAGAAATCCATGATCACTATTGATCACGATAGGATCAACAGTGATCCTATGACTCTAAAGCTCAGGAGAGGTAGTATTCAGAGAATACATGTACAGAAGAAGTAATGAAGCACAAGGAATTAAGATCTTAGGAGAGTTAATGACTGAATATCAGAGCATAAAATAATGTACAAATTGTTGTTAAAAGCTTAGGATAAATAACGATGAACAGATCAGAATAAATAACATTAATCAAAGCTCAGAAGAGATGATGCACAGGAGCCATTCATTCTTATTTCAGGACAATCCAGGATCATTAGATTGAGGTGAAGTTAGAAGTTGGGAAGGATTAAAATATCAACCGTCAGATATGAAGCAGGATCTTCGAATGGTTTCTCAGCCGTTAGATCAAGATTTGATCTAGAGTTAAGTAATAGTCATTCATATGGAATAGAAGAGGGGAAACGTTAGACCAACAACATTCAACTACGACATTGACTACTCTGGAGAAAATAATCCCAGAATAGGTAATATTACTCAAAGGCTGAATTCCTAAAGTGGACATGAGTCATCTGATCCAAGGAACACTTCGGATAATATACCGACGATTGGATCGAGTAAAGTGGAAGGATAGGATAAGCAAAGCCAAATTCTAGAGCCCCAAAATCCTAAAGTGAATGAGGACCATCAGATCTAGATAATACATGATGCTCGTTGGATCAGAACATCGGTCAACTTTGGCGCAGAGAACTTCGACAGAAAAGGGTTGAGAACGTGTAAATTCACCTGAAGCACTAAAGGATGAAGTCATTCTTAGTCGTCGATCTAAGATACATTTCTAGAGTTATGAAAACCATTACATCTAGGAGGAGAACATGTTCCACATGAGGAGATCCACGTCAGCAAGGACATGTGGCACAATCAGATGGTGACAAGTGTCAACATTCAATTGGAATTTCAAGTACATGTAAGTCACAAATCTAAGTGACACGTGGCAAACACTCGTCTAGTTCTAAGTCAATAGTAACGTCTGAAAGTTACATCACTTCAAGAGTATGTACTTCAAAGGAAACTATTTTCTAACACCAGTAACTTCCCGAAGCACCGAAGGCCGAAGTTAACGCTAATATTTGATCTAATTCAGGAGCGTTCTTAACCATTGATCAAGTATAGTGGAAGGATAGTGTAAGGATCACATATGACCATTGATTTGGTTCCTGTAATCACGACAACTATCATATCCACCCACTCCTGTGTTGACCACTTTGGCATTGACCAACTTTGAAGGAAATTGGAACAACAATTATCTGGACCTCTGAACCCCCGGAGTCCCAAATTCTTGAAGTAAATGAGAACCATCGATATCTTTGTGGAAATTAAAAATGTGACCATTGATATTGATAAGTGATCAAACACTCTCTTGGCCTAGCGCCTGGTCACCACCTATGGTCATATGGAATAAGAGAAATAAGGGTAAAATAAGAGGCAACGCTTAAATCAATAAGATCATGGTTTTTCACATATGGTCACATGTAAATGGTTTGAAGGAAGCGCCTCATACAAACTTCATTTCTATAAAAAAATTAAGGTCTGTAGAATAATTCGATAGAGATTTAACACCAGAACAATGCATAGAATCAGTAAAAATATCAAATATGATATGTTGGTTAACTTAGGACGTAGCAGTATCTGGAGAATGATATAATGAGTTGATCCATGTCTGTGATCAACTCCTGAAAACAAAAGAACAGACACGCAATCATGATTAAGAGAGTTAAATCATGAGCATTATGAATAAAGGATAAAAGGGAAAATGATATTATTTAAAGTTTAATATTATCATTTAAATGAAAAGGTACAATGGTTCAATATCAAAAGATGCAATGATTCAAACTCACACCAGTTGGAAGACTATATAAACAAGAAAGAATGGTGAGAAGTAAAGTGTAGTTGAAATTGTTGAATTATATATATTTATGTATAATGGATTGAATGAAGGTTCATTCTATCAGGTTGGTGCCTGTTTACAAGTTGGGTCTTGTATGAGGATTGTATTCCTCACATCTCAGTTGGATATGAGATCAACAAGATGGTACTTGTTATGAGGTTTGGATTCCTCATTTCTCAGTTGGATCTGAGAACTACAAGATGGGTCTTGTAACATAGAGTTGGGTCTCTCATAGTTGCTTGAAGTTGAAGACATTCAAAGATTGATCTTATGTATTCATTCAAGTGAAATAAATAAATAAAATATTTATTATTTTATATATTGGTTG
>JASDQU010683735.1:42625-60481 GCA_032191745.1 Picea mariana
TTTGTATATGTTCAATCTTTTTCTATCAATAAAATGAATTTTGTTGACTAAAATGGTGCATTAATATGTTTGTCATAAAGATTTTAATCTAAGGGTTGATTCTTTCTACATATTTATCAAGACACTTTTATTTTGTTTAAGTTGATTTATCCAAAATCATTGTAGTGGTCGAGTCGCACAATTGCCTTGCAAAGATTTCTCTTTATAGGTGGATTATTGGATGAATATTTATAACGAAGGATTCGACCAATAGATTCCATTCCGCTCCTAACTGGGATAGGTTAGTCATTTTAGTTCCTTTTATTTCATTTTGATGACTGTAAATCTTTACTAAGTTTAAATGCTTTGTTCATTTAAGCCAAAAATGTTACAGATTACATTCATATTTATTTATTTTATTTGATTATGTTTGGTTTGAATATAAGTTAGAATATTTGAGTAATGTTAGTATATTAAAAATAATATTTCATCATCCCGCAGAGGTGTAGACTGATTGGCAAGTGCCATGTAAATGGAAGGAAATATGTAAAGGAGGTCTCAAGTTCGATTCTCACCCCGATTTACTTGTGCTCCATGCTTGCGGGTTGTGTGGGGAACCTGGGGTTATAGTGGTAGCAGAAGGGTATCGACCACGTGTCACGCGAGTACGAGAACCACGAGTTGTCGATTCCCCCAGTATAATAATAATAATAATAATAATAATAATAATAATAATAATAAAAATAAAGATTTCATCATATCTCATATTTCCTAGGATTCAGTTCCTGTTGCTAAAGTTTTCGTTTCACAAGACTTTCTAGAAAATAATATATCTCTGTACAGTTTTTAAACTTTTTAATTAAGTGTAAAGTCATCTAATCTAATACATCATTGTAAATACTAGAAATTTGACAGTTGGTAGATAAATTTTCCATCATTTATTAGATAGATCATTTCACCGGCCAACGGAGCCATTAAAACCATCAGGGATAGTTACCTTACACAACTTAGGTTACACTTAAAAAACCTCATACCGGACTATTACATTCTAGTTGATGAGTGGTCCATATCACCCATCAAGAGTATGCTCCTAACTATTGGCATTATTGATTATGTAACTATTGGTCATTGATGGCAACATGATTCCAACATGTACAATAATTAGAAGAAGAGGAAGATCACCTTGTGGAAGAAGAAATTTGTGATCACTATTGATCATGATAGGATCAACAGTGATCCTATGACTCTAAAGCTCAGCAGAGGTAGTATGCAGAGAATACATGTACAGAAGAAGTAATGAAGCACAAGGAATTAAGATCTCAGGAGAGTTAATGACTGAATATCAAAGCATAAAATAATGTACAAACTATTATTAAAATCTTAGGATAAATAACGATGAACATATCAGAAGAAATAACTTTAATCAAAGCTCATAAGAGATGTTGCATAGGAGCCATTCATTCTTATTTCGGGAAAATCCAGGATCATTAGATTGAGGTGAAGTTAGAATTTGGGAAGGATTAAAATATCAACCGTCAGATATGAAGCAGGATCTTTGCATGGTTTCCCAACCATTAATCAATATTTGATCTAGAGTTAAGTAATAGTCATTGACATGGAATAGAAGAGGGGAAACATTAGATCAACAAAATTCAACTACGACATTGACTGCTCTGGAGAAAATAAGCCCAAAACGGGTAATATTACTCGAAGTCCGAATTCCTAAAGTGGACATGAGTCGTCTGATCCAAGGAACACTTTGGATAATATACCAACCATTGGATCGAGTAAATTGGAAGGATAGGATAAGAAAATCCAAATTCCAGAGCCCCAAAATCTTGAAGTGAATGACGACCATCAGATATGAACAATACATGATGGTCATTGGATCAGAACAGTGGTCAACATGGTGCAAACCACTTCGACAGAAAAGGGCTGAGAACATGTAAATTCACCTGAAGTACCGAAGGATGAAGTTATTATCATTTGTCGATCTAAGATACATTTATGGAGTTATGAAAACCATTAGATCTAGGAGGAGAACATGTTCCACATGAGGAGATCCATGTCATCAAGGCTACATCAGCAAGGACATGTGGTGCAATCAGATGGTGACAAGTGTCAATGTTCAATTGGAATTTCAAGTACATCTAAGTCACAAATCTAAGTGACACGTGGCAACCACTCGTCTAGTTCCAGGTCAACAGTGACATATGAAAGTTACATCACTTCAAGAGTATGTACTTCAGGGGAAACTAGTTTCTAACACCAGTAACTTCCCGAAGCATCGAAGGTCGAATTTAACACTAATATTTGATCTAATTTGGGAGCGTTCTCAACCATTGATCAAGTATAGTGGAAGGATAGTGTAAGGATCACATATTACCATTGACTTGGTTCCTATAATCACGACAACTATCGAATCCACCCACTCCTGTGTTGACCACTTCGGCGTTGACCAACTCCGAAGGAAATTTGAACAACAATTATTTGTACCTATAAACCCCCAGAGTCCCAAATTCTTAAAGTAAACGAGAACCATCAATATCTTTGTGGAAATTAAAAATGTGACCATTGACATTGATAAGTGATCAAACACTCGCTTGGCCTAGCACTTGGTCACCACCTGCGGTCATATGGAATAAGAGAAATAAGGGTAAAATAAGAGGCAAAAATTAAATCAATAAGATCATGGTTTTTCACATATGGTCACATGTAAATGGTTTGAAGGAAGTGCCTCATACAAACTTCATTTCTATAAAAAAATTAAGATCTGTAGAATAATTCGATAGATATTTAACACCAGAACAACACATAGAATCAGTAAAAAGATCAAATATGATATGTCGGTTAACTTAGGACGTAGTAGGATCTGGAGAACGATATAATGAGTCGATCCATGTCTGTGATCAACTCCTAAAGACAAAAGAACTGACACACGATCATGATTAAGAGAGTTAAATCATGAGCATTATGAATAAAGGATAAAAGGAAAAATGATATTATTTAAAGTTTAATATTATCATTTAAATGAAAAGATACAATGGTTCAATATCAAAAGATGCAATGATTCAAACTCACACCAGTTGGAAGACTATATAAACAAGAAAGAATGGTGAGAAGTAAAGTGTAGTTGAATTTGTTGAAGTATATATATTTATGTATAATGGATTGAATGAAGGTTCATTCTATCAGGTTGGTGCCTGTTTACAAGTTGGGTCTTGTATGAGGATTGTATTCCTCACATCTCAGTTGGATATGAGATCAACAAGATGGGACTTGTTATGAGGTTTGGATTCCTCATTTCTCAGTTGGATCTGAGAACTACAAGATGGTTCTTGTAACATAGATTTGGGTCTCTCATAGTTGCTTGAAGTTGAAGATATCCAAAGATTGATCTTATGTATTCATTCAAGTTAAATAAATAAATAAAATATTTGTTATTTTATATATTGGTTGAAAAAATGAATTAAATATATGTTGTTCATTTAAATTATGAAAAGTGGAAAATTTTCCAAAGTTTTGTGACACTGATTCACACACCCCCCCCCCTCTCAGTGTCAAGTGTCCATTTCAACACTAACCTTACACATCATGGGTAATTTATTATCACCGAAAAATTGCTCAGAACAATACAGGTGATGGCCAAAAGAATTACCAGTGAAACACACCAAAAATCATACCCCCATCATTAGCAGGCTTCATTCAGAAAATCACAAAACTATGCAAAATGTTCCTTAATTTTTTGTGCAGGCTCCCAAGGGAATTTCTATGCACATATGTGTAGGTCAACATTGTCAAATTCACACATATTGCACGGTGTACATGACTGGTGTCGATTAAACCCCGCAAAAGGAACAAACGATGCATTTATGATATTGGTCAAGCTTCACATGCTTCTAGCTCAGGTATTCCCCAAGAAGCCACCCAATCTAGGTATAAAATTCTATCTTTGGGACCATGCAAGGACTAGGGAGGTACCTACATCAGGACTCCCATTCACACTATGAACTAGTTTTCTAAAAACTTGTATGGAGCCTATAAATAAAAATTTTGGGTATGCACCAAATGGAAAAAAAATTATGCATTGTTATGTTGCTAGAATACCTCTTGACAATCCATATTTCTCTTAGAATCCTTCTAGTATTCATATAAAGGGCCAATCCTTCTCACCTCTTGAGAGGATTGGTAGGTAGTTCTTCACCATTGTTACATCATTGTAGAAGAGTTGGAGCTCTATATTGGATACCTCAAGGGCCCTCCTAAGGAGGAAGAGGGGACTCATAAGTCCTTGTATTTTTATATGATGTTATCAATCAAAATCCTTTCCATTGGTAACAATTTCTTGTCCTTATTTTTAACTTTTATTTGTATCTCATGCATGCTTTGTGTTGTTATATTTTTCCTTTTGTTTTATTTCTTTTTTACTTCATCGTTTCTACACTAATCAAATAATGTTTGATTGTTCTAATTTGTTGGTATAACAAGGTAGTTAATAAGCTGGTTTGTTGTCCACGAAAGTCAAAAAGTGACCCAAAAGCATGTCAAGAACCTTCTTTCGGGAATGTTTTATTAGTGGCTTGAAGGATGACATTCAAGTCCAGAGTTACCCTCGGACTTGGTTGGAAGCTACTCAATGTTCCAAGGAAGCACAACAATTATTCTCTTCCAAAAAAAAAAAAACATCCTTTATTCCTTGCCCTCAACCCACCAATCCATTCCCTCCTCCCATCACTCTCAAGATATAGAAATTAACTCAGGTCAAAATGGTTGAGCACCAAATTAAGTGTCTTTTCTATAATTGTGATGAAAAATATTTTCCAGTTCACAAGTGTAAGGAACAAAAGATTTTTATGCCATTTTTTAGGATGTCGATTTTCCCCATGTTGAAGAGATACCCCAAGCATATGATCCTACCTCTCCCTATGATCCACCAGAGGTTTAATCGCTTATTTCACTAAATTCCCTCCCTATTTTTTCTACACCCCAAACCCTCATGTTAATTGGCTACATTAAGCATGAGAAATTCACCATCTGCATTGATAGTGGTAGCACCCATAATTTTATTCATCGCCACATTTCTCAAGATACCATGTGTTACATATTTGTAGTAAACAATTTTCAAATCATGATTGAAAATGAAGGCTCAGTGAAATGTTGGGGGCATTGTGAAAATGTGGACATACAAATTGGTCAGTACCACCTAAAAACTCATATGTTTTCTATTAACATGGGTTGTTGTGACATTGTGCTAGGTGTTGAATGGTTATGCACACTAGGGCCCATCACCATGGATTTTAAAGACTTAACCATGCAATTCCAATAGGAGGAATGGTAGTATAAGTTCCAAGGAATCACGAAAGGCTCCCCTGAGATCATTACCTCCCATCGAATGGAAAAGCTACTAAAAAAAGGTCATTCTCCAATTATTTCCCAACTCTATTCTATTCAAGCAGTTGATACCCCATCCCCTACTGTGCATCCTGACCTCCAATCTATTCTATCCTAACACCAATATGTTTTTAACAATCCCCAAGTAATTTTCCCTTCCCGCATCACCCATGATCATTCCAATTGCATGGTCCTTAACATTCTTCCTCCCAATGTTCAGCCTTATCATCATCTCTTTTCCAAAAAAACAAAAATTGAGAAAATTGTCCAGGAATTACTAGAGGTGAGTGTTATATATGTCCCAGTACCAACCCTTATTATTATCATGTAGTCATGGTGCTATAGTGGGAAAACCCCCCTACGAACTACACTAGGGTTCTAAAGTACAGTTAGAGGTAACCGTCTAAAGTCTCCCACTCTTAACCACTATCCTGACAATGCCCCACATTCATATATGAAGTAAAAAGTATAGGGATATGGTAGTCTTACCTTGAACTTTGCATCCATTGTCGATCCCAATGCATTTAGTCGCTCCTCGACTGCAAATATCCTCCCAAGGATGACCTGCATTCACCAAAAGACAAACAAGAAACTGTGAACAAGAATTAACAAGAATTTTATATATGGATTAATGGGTTAGATGTCATAACAAAATATAAATTAATCATATAGATTAAACACATCATATGGTGGGACAAAAAAATTACTTCTTTATATTAATCTTATAATGTCACTCACAAAACAAGATCGACGATTGCTCCTCGAACCTGGTCCTTGGATCCTCTTCAGTAAGCTCCAACTACTTACACTTATCCTTCTTCTCTCACACTTCTCTCTAGAGAATAGGCATAGGTTTATGGATGAGGAAAAAGGGAAAGAATGGAAAATTCTGGCTCAAACTCACAATGTGGCTACAAATTCTTGGGGCAAGGGGGGATTAAGAAATGGGCATAGTTTCACTAATTTCATGCTTCTCCCTAGAATGGGACCCCAAATCCTTCTTTTATATTCCAAAAAGATATTTTTTCGGTTGGGTGACAGGCTATGGGTAGTCAATTGGTTAGGAAACTACCCAAAATCCCGTATTCCCTTGCAACTTTTTGTTTTTTGCAACTTTTGTGGGTATATGCGGGATGTAATGGTGTAACTAGTGTACATACAATGGCAGTAATGGTGTAGCTAGCATACATATGCGGGTAGTAGTGGTGCATGGAGCGTACATATTGAAAATTTTGGTTTTTAAGAAGAGATAGTTAGTATTGGCTTGGAAAAAATAGTAAGTAAGATGGCCTGCTGCTAGGTATGCATGTCTGGTGAAAATTAGGGTTATAATAGATGCCCCCTAATGTGTGAGGTCATAACACCATATGATGGCCGAAATAAATTACAAATCTTTACCAACGTACGAAGCGAGTGAGCCCGGGACCAGAGTTCGAGAGGTGCCATCTGCAAAATAAAATTGTCTCACCGAGGTGGGCATACCCATGCTCAGGATGAAATAAATCATGGTTGTCAATAAAATACACTATAGATCTTGTTGGCGATGGAAGTCACTCCTAGATTGCAGTAGGAGAAGAGCCCGACACCCATCAGTTTTATGTCACGGTAGTTTTAATGGGTGATCAAATGGGTAGAGACTCGAGAAGATATCACTCAAACTCAAGGACTGGGTCCAGCCTGCGAGGAACAAAGGAGGTCTTGATCTAAATTCAGTCAGTGGGTTGATTTGAAAATGAGTAGGTTCAAGAATTGGTGAGAGGAGTGGACAAACTACCTCAGGCAACAGGCCTTTCAGTAATTGGTAGAAGAAAAAATCTGAATGCGAGATCCTCTAGTTCAGAGCTTCAAGAAACTGAAAGGGGGGAATTGACTAGATTCTCCAATTCCAAGTCGTTCAGTGCTAAGAAAATAACTAGGAACGATTAGAAACAATGTAACTATTACAGTCATCAAACTCTACATCATCCTACAACAGTTACAACTCAACTGGATTCTCTAATTCCGAGTTGTTCTAATATAGTGTAAACAAAGACATGAAAGAGAAACTAACATTCATAAGACAAGAAGTCTCAAGAGTCTAGACATAACCAGGAAAATAGTGCTTCATTAAAGTTTTACAACCGGGAGCCTTGCTCAACCATCGATAGGTTACAAAACACAAATACTGAGTCTATATACTCAGGAAAATTCACCTCACAGAGGTGTTGCCAGTCATCCAAGCCTTGGTGTCCCTTCAGTCAAACTTGTATTGATATCCTTCTTCAAGTGCCACCTTAACTGTGCATGGCTCCTGCAATGAGGGTAGATGAGCCATTAAATGCCGAGATAGCATGTACAAACCTCTCTGTCTAGTCGAGGACTTCGACATGGATTCTTTGTAAAAATTGGTACACTTACCCCTTCAAGCAGACCGCTTGCCAGACCCTCCATACCTCACACTTAATGAATGAAAAGAGGCTTCAACCACCCATTCTTGCCTTCATTTACTCCGAGCGAGAAACAGTATTGAGCTCAGATCTGATGGCATCTTTGTCCTTCTTTACACAGCTCCTCTCTTTCCCCAATTGACCACGGGCTGTGACCACGTGCTTATTCCCAAGGCTCTTTCGGCATTCGT
Organism: Picea mariana; assembly: GCA_032191745.1. NCBI lineage: Eukaryota > Viridiplantae > Streptophyta > Pinopsida > Pinales > Pinaceae > Picea > Picea mariana. The sequence continues at coordinate 50,613 of JASDQU010683735.1, forward strand.
GAATGGGAAGGAGATAATCCCTACTTTTTTAAATCATGATGAGAGAAATGATGAGATGACTTAATCTGGTGCCACGCATCCCTCTCAGATTTGACAGTCCTAAACTCATTTGATGATACTATGGGCTTGAGTCATGGATTCTCCCGTCACCTCATGTATCGGGAATATGACGGAACTGCTCCTTGCGGTTTGGGGTCGCGATGGACGAAATGCCGAGATGGATCAATTCACCGCTAGGTGTCCCCTTTGGATGGATAGCTGAGGCTGCTCCTCGATATTGCGGGCCTGCCTTTGGGCGCTTTCGTTGTTTCAGGGTTTGGGGTTTCAAGATGTATAATGACATAAAACCTTCACCCTTTGAACTCGCGACTGCTGAAAATCCGATGCGACTAGATCTCGTGCCACGCATCCCTAGAATGGATGGCCCAGATAGTATTCGTTATATAAAAAAAAAGGAGCTACCCCCATTTACAGTCTCGCTTGATGTGACCTACCGCTAGGACCGTGGGCTTGGCTCCAGAGATGCTTTCGACATTTCACTGGTTGGCAACTTCAGCTGTAAATAATGGGAGGCTCCTTGTCTCCCTAAATGTCGATCCCCGATACATTGACTGACTGCCACCTGTCTCAACTGAATTGGATGACCCAGAATTACCTTGAATTATGAGCGCTACCCTTCATGCTAAATCCCAGGCAACTTGACAGCCCCAAAACCCCGATGCACGTCGATTAACTCTGTAGGTGGATCTCAGCTGCTGATGTCAAAACTTCACCAGCTCACTTGACATAGGATCTGAAAGAGATTCTCCTGCGTTGCGCTGGGGTGCTTCCCGTGTAACCTGCAGACCTGGGTATTTTTGAGCCCAAGAAAAATAATGTCGCTAACAGATCCATGTCATATAACTATATATAGTGTATATGAAAATATTACACAACGGATCTACATCTCAAAACCAAAAGATATACATGAATGGTATCCATCTTCAAGAAGCTAACGATTCCTGATGGATGGAGATGAGGTCTTCAGAGCTTGAGCAACAACTTCAATATCTTCTAAACTCAGGTAGGAGTGTGATGTGAGTGTACATATTCACTACCCATAGGTCTTCGATGGCTCATCTGGGAATAAACAAGAGGATCTCGGTAATCAGAGAAAGAACTTTATTTATTTTTAACAAAGACTTTGATTGGACTTTCAAGATGATCGCACATGAGGACAAGAGACAAACTGTAGAAAGGTTGACTCAAGTTGGGTAAAAATTCCCTTGGACAATAGCATGATGAATGATGAGACTTAGGTAGCATGGTACTGACATAAGTTCATGATGCAGGAGGCAACACAACTTCTCCATATGTTTGGAAGAATAACCAAATAGAGGAGGACATATCTATATGTTACAATAAGAGCTTCCTAAGGTCATATTAAATCCTAGAGCTTGATGAAAAAATGGAAGGATGGGCTTTGTCCAAGGGTGACTCATTATGCTGCCATAAAAAGAAAATACTTTTCCCATCCTCTTTTTGCGGTATATTTGATTTTTTTGTATTTTTCAATATTTCGAAAGATCGAAAAAGAACAAAATAATGTTACGTTACAAAGGGGGAATGAGTTTCACAAACATACTAGTTCCAAGCACAAGGAACAAACTGATGCTCAGAGCAAGGAAACATGTGTAGGAAAAGGACACTCAAGAAAATTCCTCTATGGGTCAAGGTGTCAAGACGTAGAGGAAAAGTTCTACAAGGCTTGCGCATAAGGCATGCTTAAAAGGTTCAGTCGAGAGCCACATGGATTCAACATTAGGCCAAAGACGCAAGAATGAAAATGTGATTAATAGGAAACAATGATAATGTCCTTCATTGTAATTTTAAATAAACCTAGAGAAGGTAAGCTCTATGGTTTTTCATTTTTAGAGAGTCTGAAAAAGAGCAAAATAAGACTCCACTGGGGTACCTTTTTCAAAGATAGTCTAGTCGGTTCAAAAATGAGATAAATTAGCACCAAAAAGACATATATTCAAAATTGTTTTAATGAGTGTGCGAAAGACAAGATAACTCGACAATCTTTTCAATTTCAAGGATTCTGAATAGAGATTAATTATGGACTCGCTACCTTTTTCTAGATTTAGTCTCCTTAGCCTGAAAAACGTGAAATTTACTAAGGAGAACTCTCCTGGCAAGACGAATCTCCCAAGGTGTAATTTTTTCCTCCTTAATCTACAGGCTGGAAAAAGGGGTAAACTCATGCCAGTAGATGTTTTTCTGAACCAATTAACGAGTGTGAAAGAACAAGGTCACTCGACAAATTTTTCAATTTTAAGGAGCCTAAAAAGATCTTAACTATGGAATCTGTAATGGATGCTCTTCTAGACGGGTTTAACGAGTGTGAAGAAACAAGCTCACTCAATGATCTTTTTCCTTTTAGGGAGTCTAAAAAGAGCTTAACTATGGACTCTGTGGAGGTTCCTTTTTCGTAAATTTAGTCCCCCAGGCCTAAAAAAGGGTTAAACTTATACCTGAGAATACTCTTCTAGAAAACCGAAGTTCCTAGAGTATACCTTTATTCATACAATTGACCATCCAGACTGAAAAAGGGATAAACTACCACCAAAAATACGTGCCTTCAAATTTTAGTTTGGCGAGCGTGAAGGGAAACAAGATCGCTCAAAAATATTTTCATGTTTATAGAGTCTGAAAAGGGATTAAAATAATACTTGTAGGGCCTATGACTCATGTATGAAACAGGATCAAATAGATCCCACTACTAGGCTCAAACCAAGAGTCTCTTCAATATTCAACTTGGAAATTCTCCCAAAAGGGAAGAAAACAAAAACCATGGTGTAAGTCCTCCCACGATATAGAAACTGTAGTCATGGCTTCAAGGATAGCCTCATCTAAAGGAAATTCAAAATCTGAGAAATCACGCAAATGAGGGTCGACAATCCCAAAGGGTGAAGTAAATTTACCATATTCCATATGACAATGGAGGCTCTGGCTAGGACTGGTAGAATCTATTAGTGAATAATCACAAGCACAAGGGCTTGATGATATACAAACAATGAGATCAGATTCAGAAGGAGATTCAAGATCACTTGGACCAAGAGGGGGAAGCAAGGGCTCCCATTCCCCCATTGGATAAACAAATGGATCAATTGTTGAGACCAAGTCTCAAGAAGGAAAACATGATTGCACAAGTTCCTGCTTAGAAGAAATTGAACACCGAGGATAAGACACCACATAATTAACCTGTCTACACGAACACTAGGAACATGTAAAGGGGTATTCTGAAATAACGTTGAATTAGGATGGTGATTATCACATGCCAACTGGTCAATAGTCTTCCATAGTGATGGAAATGTATCACCCAGAAGAGCGTAGACACCACAACATTCATAGCATATACATAATCACACCCGAGAAGCATATTAAAATCTAATGGGCCTTGCACCACTATAACATCAACAAGGACAGTCTTCCCACCTAGAGAGATAGGAAACTAAGGAAGAACCCCCAAATATTCACTAGGACATCTGTCAAAATCCAATAGCTCATGCAAAGAAGACACAAGCTTGGGAGATCCCAAGATTTTCGAAACCGAGGAGGATAAAATACTTGCAAAGGCTCTTTCATCCACAATACATCAATAAATGTTTGTTGAATTAACTTCAACCTTTATTTGAAAAGGTGAAAAAGAAGGAAGACGAGGCTCAACAAGATCATTCCAATCAAAGAAAATCATCCTAGAGCTTGGAGGGGATGTGCTCAGAACAAGAGGAATACCCCCTTGTTCTAAAGGTACTGAACTAGAAATGCTAGAAACATAGTCAGTAGACACATCACTCTCCAAGAGAAGAGTGGGATCAACGAAGATTGAAATGGCGTGACCACTTTGGTAGACTCGACACTCTCCAAAAGAAAATTGGGATCGGTCGAAGACTGTATTAGCATGACTACTTTCACAACCAATGGATGAATAGGATGCAAGACTACATGTTCTAAAGGCACCTCACCCCACCAAATGAGGAGTGGGATCGGCCGATGACTACATTCGGATGACCACTTTCTCAACCAATGGTTGAATAGGCTGAAACACTACATGGTATAAAGGCACCTCACCCCCCAAAAGAGGAGTGGGATCAGCCGATAAGTGCATCGGCATGAACACTTTCTCAACTAATGGTTTAATAGACTGTGAGGAAACCTGAGAAGCCTCAGAATTAGAATAGCTTGCAGACAGGGACCACAATCTTTGTACCTCTGGAATTTCAGAGCACATATGAGTAAGGTGATATCCCTTTCAAATATTACAAGGTAACTTAGGCTTACGCCCTATCCATCTAGGTTTCTTAATAGAATCAATGACCCAAGCATGACTAGAAATGGCTAGTTTCACATCTCCAACATGACTTGCATAGGTTGGTGATGGGTCAATAACATGACTCACATAGGCTATAGACCTATTGCTAGTATGACTAGAAGTGACTTGAATTTTTCTCCCAACATGACTTGTATAGATTGGGTGCTTGCCCCCAGCATGACTTGTAGAGGTTGGGTGCTTTCCCCCAGCATGACTTGCAGAGGATGGGTGCTGGTATTCAAAATGACTTGCATAGTTCAATGACCTATCTCCAACATGACTCACAGAGGCTAGTGATTTATTCTTCCTCTTTTTATTTCATTTAGACTTCTGGTTACTAGTAATTGTACTTTCACCAGAGGCAGGAGAAGGAGGAGGAGAAGAATTTTTTGATGAAGGAACATCAACATGGTGCCCATGACATAAAGTTCTTAACTAATAATCTTCAAGAGAATTTGGGACATTTGGAATGGTTCCCAACCAAACCATTGGTCCCACATTCAACCCAGGAATGTACAAAGTGGCCATCAAAGGGACACCAACGTTTTTGAAGAAAGGAAATTCACAAGAATCCCCTTGTGAAGGGGTTCCTTGGTTGGTATCATTGGGAAATTTATCCATGAAGATATTATGCATAGGTTCTCCCCTTGTGGGATTGTTCAAGTCTGTAAAAGTCTCAGACACTGACTCTAAAGAACCAGTGTTATCAAAACAACACCTATATAGAGGCAGCTCCACATTTCTAAGAGGAAGACCAAAAATTCCTCATGACTGATGGAGCAGGCAGTCTACCACCCTAGTTAGAGACCCAAGGCAATGACTGACTAAATTACTATGGAAAACTAGGGAGAAAAAAAAACACATTAGAAAAACTCCTAAAGGAAAATCAAGAAGACCACTATCTAGTAGAAAGAATAGTTACACCATCCAACACTAGAGAAACTTATCGATGCAAGTGAAAATTGAAAATGGAAGAAACCTCCAGGTATACTCTGTAAAGCATGACCCGACGTCTTCCCTAGGTACTATGATATACCCCGACAGTCACCTGCGTAAGTCCCTAAAACCAAAGGCAACTAGGATTCCAGCTCGTGAACAACTACCAGGCGGGTACAGTTGCCAGTCAGGTGGACCACAATGAGCAGGGTATCAAGCCCAAAACATATCAAGGGTATCAAAAGAAAGTGTTCAAAAAGATGACTGAGGACCTCGAACAGATATGAGACCCATGAAGCTCCGTGGAAAATGTGATCAACGTAATCCCAATATAAGTCCTCTATATGCGTTCCTATGCTATGATTGGTCCGGCTTTGGAGGGGTTATATTCGCTACCTTTTCGCACGCTACCTCATTTTTATCCCCTATGTTAGAGGGAGGTCCTGGGTAGTTTCCATGTTATTGTACTTTTTCACTCCCTAGCACAGACTCCTATGTTTGTTTTATAGACATGAAGAGTTTTCTCTCCAACCTAAATCAAGGCTCTAGCCTAATATAGTTAATGGACCCTACAAACACAAAGTCTGATTAATTTTAATTAAGCGTTAATTTTAAGTGGTGTATGTTAATTCAAAGGAATGGAAATGAATTTGATGGTGTTTGTTAAGAGATGAAAGAGAAGAACAAATGATGGAAACAAAATTAGCTCTTCTTCAATAAACAAAGATTTGCAAATTGAACACTCTTTAACTAACTTTTCTCTCTAAGATCTTTTAAAAGAAAAAATCAAAATTGAATTTCACTTGACTTCGAGCTACTTAAAGTCCTAATTATTCAGTAAAGAAATTAAGAATTCACTCTTCTTCCTGAAAAAACAGCTAACCTAACTACTTAACCAAACAAGAAATTGAAAACTTCTTCTTCTTTTTTTATATGATCCAAAATAAGAAACTGAAAATGAATTCTTTTCTTTTCTTCTAAAGCAAGTAAAAAGGGAAAAGAGAAGAAAAGACGAGACCAAAAACCAACTTTTGGTCTACTGTGTCTCGCAGAGAGTTACTGACAATACTAAACAAGTTAATTAGAAAAAACTCACAAAACGTGTCTCAAACCCTAATCAAGAAAACAAGAAATCTTGATAAAGAAAAATCTAACTGTTATTAGACCTAGGCCAAAGACTATACGGAACAGAGACCAGGAATAAATCAAGAAAACCCCTGAGAAAAATGGCTTCATGGGGAAGAGGATGACTGCCTCTTCTTTAAAAATATTTTCCTGATACTGGCACACAACTGATACTTCAGCAGCCTGCATATGTACGCGGGTTGACCAAAGATAGGGCATGTATGTACATGTGCAGACCCATTGCAGTCCACGTACACCTCTGTGAATTATCTAAAAAGAAAAACGTTAATAGTCAAACATAGGTATGGACTACTAGTATGGAATACCAAAATCCCTTAAAGACACAGAAACTTACTGAAACTTAAAAAATAGTAAATAAATCAATTAAAAATACCCAAAAATAGAAATCCCCTAAAAACCCTATAGGTTCCCCAGTATGGATTTCAATTCTACTATAGTGGTAAAACCCCCCTACAGACTACACTAGGGTTCTAAAGTGTAGGAAGAGATAACCGTTTAAAGTATCCTACTCTTAACCACTATCCCAACAACACCCCACATTAATATATAAAGTACAAAGTATAGGGATCTAATAGTCTTACCGTGAACTCTGCATCCAGTGTCGATCCCAATGTGTTTGGTCGCTCCTCGACTAAAAATATCCTCCCAAGGAGGACCTTCATTCACCAAAAGACAAACAAGAAACTTCAAGCAAGAATTATATATATGGATTAATGGGTTAGATGTCATAAAAAAATGTAAACTAATCATACATATTAAACACATCATATGGCGGGATGGAAAAAGTACTTCTTTATATTAATCTCATAATGTCACTTACAAAATGAGATCAGTAAATGCTCCTCAAACCTAGTCCCGGGATCCTCTTCACCAAGATCCAACTACTTCCACATATCCTTCTTCTCTCACACTTCTCTCTAGAGAATAGGCATAGGTTTATGGATGAGGAAAAAGGGCAAGAATGGGAAATTATGGCTCAAACTCACAATGTGGCTGCAAATTCTTGGGGCAAGGGGAGATTAAGAAATGGGTAGAGTTTCATTGATTTCATGATTCTCCCTAGAATGGGACCCCAACACCTTCTTTTATATGCCAAAAATATAGTTATTCAGTTGGGTGACGGGCTATGGGTGGTCAATTGGTTAGGAAACTACACAAAATCCCGTATTCCCTTGAAACTTTTTTATTTTTTGCAAATTTTGTGGGTATACATAGGTTGTAATGGTGTAGCTAGCATATGTATGTGGGCAGTAATGGTGCAGATAGTGTACATACATGGGAAGTAGTGATGCAGGGTGCGTATATCTTCAAAAAATTGGTTTTTAAGAAGAGCTATTCAGTATTGGCTTGGAAAAAATAGTAAGTAAGATGGATTGTTGCTAAGTATGCATGTCTGGTGAAAATATTAGGGTTATAACACATGGTACTCAAAAAATAAGGCATCAGGCGCATGTGTCCTATTTTTCTCACCCTCAACAAAATCACAATCAAGGAAAATTACCCATTCTTTTCATTGATGACTTATTGGATTAATTGAGTGGTGCACAATAATTTACCAAACTGGAGCTCTATTCTAGCTACCACCAAATACATATGAAAGAGGAATATATTCACAAAACTTCCTTTCACACTCATTAGGGTCACTATGAGTTCTTGGTCATGACCTTTGGCCTATGTAATGCCTCTTCCACTTTTCAAAGTTCCATGAATCATGTGCTTCATCCTTTCCTCCCTAATTTTTTCTTATTTTTCTTCGATGATATCCTCATCTATATTAAAACTTGGAAACCCCATATTTTCCAATTGGATCAAGTCCTACACTTATTGTTTAAGAACAATTTTTTTCTCAAACAGTATAAATGTGATTTTGGAGCCTCTGAAGTTGATTAGTTGGGTCATATTGTTGACAAGGATGGTGTATGTGTGGATCTTAAGGAAATTGAAGCTATGAAGGATTAGCATCACCCTAAATATCTTAAAAGTATGTGTAGGTTCCTGGGTTTATTGGACTATTATCATAAGTTTGTTTAGAATTACGGTAAAATTGCAGCTCCTCTCACTACTCTCCTTAAAAGGAATGCTTTTAGTTGGACTCCTGTAGCTAATAAATCCTTCCATGCCTTGAAAGAGGATGTGTGCATGAATCTTATTCTGGAATTTTCTGACTTCACTGAGAATTTTATCCTAGAATGTGATGCTTCAAGGAAATTCATTGGGGTTGTCCTCATGAAAAATGACACACTGTTGTCATTAACTAGTAAACAACTTTCAGAGAAACATTTGGGAAAATCCACTTACAAGAAGGTGATTTTGGCTATTTTTTATGCAGTGGATCATTGGCACCCTTATCTATTGAGGAAATGATTCCAAATTAAAACGGATCATCATAGACTCAAGTGTCTTTTGGAACAAATAATTTCATCCCCAGAACAATAGAAATGGGTAACCAATATGTTTGATTATGATTATGAGATCATTTGAAATAAGGGAAAATAAATTGTGGTTGTTGATGCTCTTTCAAGGAAATATGAAGAAAAAGGGTCCCTCTTTTCCCTCTCTTTCATTGCAGCAGATTAGATACAAGTTGTTTTCTAGGAATGGTTGCAAGATTCAAAAAAATTTAGGATGATCCAACAATTTCAAAAAGACCCTCAAGCCTCTTTGGGATACTCTTTTCACAATGAGGAGCTTCGTTATAAAGGTTAGTTATATTTAAGCAAATAGACTCACCTTAAATCTACTTTGCTCTCTGAACTTCATGCTTCACCCACAATTGGGCACTAAGTCTTTCACAAAAAATATGAGTGGGTCAATCTATTGTGCTCTCTGAACTTCATGCTTCACCCAAATTTGGGCACTAAGGATTTCACAAAACCTATGAATGGGTCAAATGATATTTTTTCTAGGAAGACATGAAATAGGACATGTGCACTTTTGTGCTTGAATGTGATACTTGTCAGCGCAATAAGGGAGAAATAGTAAAAAATCCAAGAAAAAACCAACCATGATCCAGGTGGATATTGGTGGCCACCCACCTTTTCCAAATGGCTCAAAACATTTTTCTGGCCATTTTGTCAATTTACTATTTTTAGCAGGTTTTAACTTCTAGGGCCATTTTGAGGGTCCAAATGAAGGTTTTTAGAGATCAAGGTTCTCAATGATAGCCAAATGCACAATTCATCCCCAAAAATGAATCTCCTCGACAATACCTTTCCAACTATCTATCACACATCTAAAACGGATATCGTATACAAAAGTTACGACCCCAGGAAGTTGATGTACTCACTTACCCAAACGGGGCCCACATGACTTTTGGCGCTTCATCTCCTAGGGTTAGGTTTTTGGATGTCTAGGACTTTTGGCATTCCCGTTTATTGTAAAAGGGCCTTCAGAGCCTCATTGTAATCATCTTCTTGCGAATGCGAGTAGC
>JASDQU010683736.1:22574-32888 GCA_032191745.1 Picea mariana
CCTGGCACTCCCTTGATCAGATTGGGATGGAACAAGTAGGACCCCATGTACATGGCTACTATCATTCTAGGTAGCCCAAAGGTTATTGTTTTGGATATCAGACGCCCCGCCGTTCCTGTTGCAAAGTTAAACAGGCACAACAAAATTGTCAATGTCATTGCATGGGCTCCTCATAGCTCCTACCACATCTGTTCTATTGGAAATGACTCATAGGCTTTCATATGGGACCTTTCTATCTGCATGCAAAGTGAGCAGGTTGATGTTGAGGGCGGTCTGGATTGTTAAATATAATGTAACCTCAACAGGCTGACTGTACACTGCCAGCTATCCTAGCCAGCTATACTTTCTATTCTTGATTTTCTTGAGCCTATTTAGCTCAGCCATCTCCCATTGAATAGGAATATGTTCACACCTTCTTCATTAACTCATCTCATTGTACTCTTCTTGATATATTCTAATATACTGTTTTTTGTTCTATTCTTTTCTCTCTGCATTTCTTGCTTCAAAATTTATCATGGTATCAGATCTACAGTAGTAAGCCTCTTCACACAGGCTAGAGAGCAACATGATCCTCAAATAGTACAGAGCATACATGGATCTTGAGAGCAATTCGACACAGACTTTTCACAAGGCTTGGAGAGTTGTCTGTCATACTCTTGAAAGATTCTCAAAGGAAACTTCCACGAGGAAGCTGTCCACTCATACTCTCCAAAGATCAATGTAAGAAGCTCATGCGAGGTCACAGAGCATACTACGCTCGAAAGTTTCAAGGAGCAGAAACACGAGAAGGAAGCAGAGACTGAGAAGGAAGAAACAGTAAAGATTCTTATACAATTTTCAAGAATCATCAAAGATTTACGAAGAAGAGCTGCAGGAGGCGGGAACTCTTGAAGAATTCAAAGAATTCATTAAAATTCACTACAGATTCCTGCAAAAGGAAGAATCGTTTAAATATTTACGGGAATTCTCTCAAATCAGTCAAACATTGCAGCAGAGAACAAAGAACTTGTGAAATTCTTTGAAATCCTTGAAAGATTCATGAATTTTTCTTCCACAGAAGAAAATCCTTTCAAAGGCAGTAAAGAACGTGTCTCAGGTTCAAAGAATAGCCATTGCAGCCGTAAGATTCTTCTTGCGAACGGATCCAGAGCAGAAATCCAGTTTAGAAGGGACGAAGAGAGTGCGGAAAAGATGAAAGAATTTCAGTCGTTAGATCTTGCGTAGAGTACCGACAGTCATTGGATCCACGATAAAATGCACGAGGTTTAGTCCTCTGGAGTGCACAGAAGAATTTTCAAATTGTGAAGTCGCGAAATCCCGAAATCATTTGGATCGTCCATCAAGAAACACGTGGCGAGATCTCGACATTTCACTGGCTCGCAGGTGTAAAGGTCAGAAGACTGTCGTGAGAATTTGCGAATCGCGAGGTCATGAGCTATTCTAGACCATTGGATCGGGAAAGATCATGAGCTGTCGATCTTATCCCCTCGAAAAATCGGGGATTGGGAGTTGGATGAGCAAAGGAGACTGCTCTCCAAAACCTCGATACGCGAAATCGCAACATCACAAATCGTGAAATCCTGAAAATATCACAGCCGTCCATTCATTCGGACACGTGGCAGAGATTGAGGAAACCGTTGGCATATCGGCTATCGGGGTTTCAAGTTGTCAGATGATTTGGAGTCGCAAGTCGTAAAATCACGAAACGATGAGGACCGTCCATCGTAAGAGGACGCGTGGAAACAATCTAGGTCTTCAGGGAAAGTCCTGAAAGGAAAGTGCCATCGGCATTTTGGGAATCGATTTTTCGGGAGTCGAGAGACCAAGTGGTCGCGCGTTTGAGTCGTGAAACCCTGAAAGGGACTGCGGTCATATCAGGAGAGGTCATCTAGACTAGAGGCATAGCCCAAGGGGCTAACTGAATTTAACGCCATTTCGACAAATCAGCATTTTGGAGTTCGCGGTTTCGAAAACTCTGGGACAAGAGTTCTAAACTCATGAAATAACAAATTGTGAAATCCCAATTGGATCTAGACTGTCAAATCACAAGAATATCTGGACCGTTGAATTGTCCAAAGGCAAATTTTGTATTTCGGCAAATTGAAAGACAAAGAACCGGAAAATCCCATAGCGCTTTAACATCAAGGCACGTGGTCACATTGCACGGTGACTAAGGTCAAATTTAAGGCCGATAAGCTCTCTTCGGCCATTGACAAATTGGTGTTTCAACGATTGGAGGTTGGCGAGACAAGAGATCGGAGGACTCGTATAACGAAGTCCCGACGTCAGAATCGCGAAGCCAAAAACTCGCGAAATCTTGAATGCAAAGTTCTGAAGTCACTGCAAATTATACGCAGGAGACAGGTAAGTAAGAATTTTGTTTGTGTTTTGTTCACTTTTTTAAAACAAAAAAAWATATATATATGGCGTCGTCTAGCAATTTAGGACCAACTCAGGGTCCAATTCTTCTTGGAAAGAACTATGAGTTCTGGTATCTTCGAATGAAATCCTTCTTGCAAGCACAAGAGTGCTGGGATCCAGTGGATCATGGATATGTGGAACCAGATTCAGCAGACCTGTCCGCCATGACTAATCAGCAGAAAATTGCTCAGGAAATACAAAGAAACAAAGAAAATAAAGCTAAGTTTTGGATTCAAAATTCTGTGGATGACTCGATTTTTTCAAAAATCACAGGTGCTGGTACTTCAAAATAGGCTTGGGACATTCTTAAATCTTCCTACCAAGGAAATGACAGGGTAAAAATAGTTAAACTGCAGACCTTGAGGACGTAATTCGAGACTCTAAGGATGACAAAGTCTGAAAATGTGGATCAGCTCATGACCAGAGTCATGGGCATCGTGAACCAAATCAAATTGACTGGTGAAACCAACACTGATCAATGCATTGTTGAGAAAATCCTCAGAAGTTTACCAACGAAATTTGAAATGGTTGTAACAACAATCCTTGAATCCAAGGATCTATCAAGTTTTTCAACAGATGAATTAATTGGTTCTCTGGTGACACATGAGACCAGACGGCATCTCACAGATGAGTCAATCTCCAATGCTTTCAAAACTCAATTCTCCTTCAGGAGAGGGAGAGACAGAGGAAGAAGAAGAGGTCACCAAGGAAGAGGGAGCAATAAAAGTAACCCTCACTCCAGTGGAGGCAATAGACAACAGTATCTGAATCAAAATTTCCAAGGTCAAAGGCAACAACAACAAAATCAACATCAGAATTTCTAGCCTCAAAGAGGTAGAGGGAGAAGATCAAATGACAAAACAAGCATACAATGCTATTACTGCAAAAAGTATGGGCACTATGAATATGAATGTAGGAAGAAGCAAGCAAATCAACTCTCAGGCAGAGCACATGTGTCAAATCACACGGGAGAAAACTCAAGAGGTATGTTTCTCTCGTGCCACAAGACTGAACAACAACCTAAAGATCTCTGGTTGCTAGACAGTGGATGCAACAATCACATGACAGGTAACAAAGAATTACTTTCATGCATTGATTCTTCAATCTCATCTGATATTACACTTGGAAACGATTATTTAGTGAAAGTTCAAGGGAAAAGAACTGTTCCTATTCTTACTAAACAAAATGTAAAGAAAGACATAAACAATGTCTATCATGTTCCAGATCTGAAACATAATTTGCTAAGTGTAGGACAACTCATTGAACATGGCTATAAGGTTCTTTTTGAGGGAGCATCTTGCAAGATATATGACAAAATCCCAAGTAGAAAATTAATTTATGAAATTCATATGACTCCAAATAGGATGTTTCCCCTTACCCTCAGAACTGCAAATCTGAGTCAACCATATGCACAAAGTGCATCAACCCTAAATGAAACAATGGTTTGGCATACAAGATTTGGACATCTACCATTTCAAAGTCTAAGTCTTCTTCATAAGAACTCCATGGTCAAAGGTCTTCCTATATTTAAAGAGAAAATTCCCCCATGCGAGTCTTGCATACTTGGAAAACATAAGAGAACTAGTTTTCCATAGTCTTCCAATCAAGCCAAACAACATCTTGAACTTGTTCACACTGACCTATGTGGACCAATGCAAAAAGATTCAATAGGTGGTAGCTTTTACTTTCTAACGTTTATTGATGATTTCAGCAGAAAAATATGGATCTATTTTCTCAGACACAAGTTTGAAACTTTTGCAAAATTCAAAGAATTCAAGGAAAAAGATGAAAAACAGAGTGGCAAATATATCAAAGAACTTAGGTCAGATGGAGGAGGAGAATAAAACTCCAGATAATTTGCAAATTTCTGCAAATCACAAGGCATTATCATGCAAACAACATCCATATATACTCCACAACATAATGGAGTGGCTGAAAGGAAAAATCAGACAATAATGAATATGGCAAGAACACTTCTTAAAGAGAAAAGTTTGTCAAATAGGTTTTGGGCTGAAGCAGTAGCATGCTTAGTTTATCTCCTGAAAAGATCTCCAACCACCAAACTAAAGCTAAAAGTCCCTCAAGAAGCATGGAGTGGGACAAAGCTCAATGTAGTGCATCTAAGGACATTTGGATGCATAGCATATGCTCACATACCTTCCGAATTAAGGAATAAACTTGATGAAAAAAGTGAGAAATGTATTTTCATTCGATATAGTGAAACATCTAAAGCTTACAGGCTTTACAATCCAATCACCAAGAAACTAATTCTCAGCAGAGATGTAAAATTTCTGGAAAATGAATTCTAGAATGATTCAGAAAATCAGCAGATGGACAGTCAAAATCCATTGTTGTCCAGTTCTGAAAACGCAGAAAATTCAGAACAACAAGTACGTCAAACTATTCTTCCAAGATTGCAGGTACAAAGGCAACCTGAAAATTCTCAGGATAACTCAACTTCCAACAGAGAATCATTCTCTAAACCACAAAATCAGAGAACTCGAAGTTTGAGAGAAATCCATCAGCAGTTGGATGACTTTGAACAACACAACCTTTTTGCTTTAATGTCATGTCAACCTACATCCTTTAAGGAAGAAGCTAAGGAGTCACATTGGATTGAAGCCATGAACCAAGAAATTAACTCCATTGAGAAAAATCAGACATGGGATCTTGTTGATTTTCCAAGACACAAGAAGAGTATTGGTCTCAAGTGGGTTTACAAAACTAAACTCAATGAAAAAGGGAAGATTGAAAAACACAAAGCAAGACTTGTTGCCAAAGGATTCTCACAACAACCTGGTACTGATTATGGTGAAAATTTTTCTCCAGTAGCAAGATTAGACACTGTAAGGACTTTATTGGCCATAGCATCCCAACACAAATGGAAAGTATACCAGATGGATGTCAATTCAGCATTCCTAAATGGTTTCTTAGAAGAAGAATTCTATGTCGATCAACCACATGGATTTGAAGTCCAAAAGCACCCAACCAAAGTCTATCGGTTGAAGAAAGCCTTGTATGGCTTAAAGAAAGCTCCAAGAGCTTGGTACAACATAATTGACACTTATCTGATCAAAAGTGGTTTCAGCAGAAGTCAAAATGAGCCAACTCTTTAGACCAAAACAAATCAGCACGGTACAATTTTGATTGTATGTTTATATGTTGATGACATGATCTATATGGGAAATCTTGAGTTAAAAAATTTTAAACATGCCATGCAATATGAGTTTGAGATGACAGATCTTGGCATAATGAAATATTTTTTAGGGATTGAGGTTCATCAATCAACCAAAGGCATTTTTGTCTGTTAGCAAAAGTATGCAGCAGACATACTCAAAAGATTTCGCATGGAAGGATGCAATCCAGCAGAAACCCCCATACCACTAGGCACAAAATTGAGCAAGAAAGATGAAGGTCCTATAGTAGACTCTACCCTGTACAAAATTTTAGTAGGCAGTTTGTTGTATCTTACAACAACTAGGCCTGACATTATGTATGCAGCCAGCCTTGTTTCCAGATTCATGGAATCGCCCAAAGATTCTCATTGGAAAATGGTGAAACGAATTTTGAGATATGTTGTAGGAACTCTCAATTTTGGCTTATGGTACACTAAATCTGATAGTAATCAACTTTCTGGTTACACATACAGTGATTTTGCAGGCAGCCTAGATGACAGGAAAAGCACATCTGGACATGTTTTTCAACTGGGCATGAACCTAATCTCATGGGCATCAAAGAAGCAGCCAATTGTTTCAATATCTTATGTAGAGGCAGAGTATGTAGCTGCTACCTCAGCTTCCTGTCAAGCTATGTGGCTAAGACAAATATTGAAAGATATGTCACATACAAAAAAGGATCCAACTCCTATTTTCTGTGACAATACTTCAGCAATTGCTTTATCCAAAAATCATGTGTTTCACAAGAAAAGCAAACACATTGACACTCGTTTTCATTTCATACGTGAGCTAGTCAATAACGGTGATATTGTACTACAATTCCGTGGTTCTCGAGATCAGCTTGCTGATATCATTACAAAGCCACTAGGAAAATCTGTTTTTGATTTTCAGAGACAACACTTAGGCATAATCAGTGCTAATGTTTGTAACTGTTGAGTTTAAGAGGGAGTGTTAAATATAATGTAACCTCAACAGGCTGACTGTACACTGTCAGTTGTCCTGGCCATCTGTACTTTCTATTCTTGATTTGCTTGAGCCTATTTAGCTCAGCCATCTCCCATTGCATAGGAATCTCTTCACACCTTCTTCATTAACTCTTCTCATTGTACTCTTCTTCATATATTCTAATATACTGTTTTCTGTTCTATTCTTTTCTCTCTACATTTCTTGCTTCACAATTTATCATGGATCCCATTATGGTTTATAATGCGGGGAATGAGATAGATCAGTTGCAAAGGTCCTCAGCGGAACCGGATTGGCTTTCCATCACCTACTCAAACAAGCTGCAGATCTTACGGGTTTAAAAAATCTGGTGAGCTGATGTAGACCTAGTTTTCATTATTCTGTTAAGCTCTTTATAGAGTTTGTGTAGTTGAATGAATCATTATGTTATGTTGTTGTTATTGCCTTTAGGTTTAGGGTTTTGTTGGTAGAGAAAAAAACCAAATGAGGTGGATATTGGCTCTAGATTCAGGGTTTTATTGATAGATCAAGACCTATGAGGTGCTACCTATTTGAGGTTGACAGTTCAATAGTATGGTGATCTGACTGTCTTGTATGATTCAAAATTATTGACAATTTCCATGAAGGTTATATATATATAAATACTTTGCATTTTTTTGGGTTTCTGATATTCTTTAATAGGCATTCATCTTCGTAATAATTTTTTTAAATAGGGCATTTTTTCAACTTATGTATTTTTTGAACAGGGCATTCATTCAGCTTGGTGTTGTTGTATCATTCACATTAACAAAATTTTATTTAGCACATGCTGTATCATTCACATTAACAAAATTTTATTTAGCGAGAGAGTGTGTTTATTGTGTTGTTTTTAGCACCAGTAAAAGTGTTTATTGTTTTATTTTGAAATGGAAAAGTGGATAAACAAATTAGTAACACTGAGAGTGTTTATTATTTTATTTTGAAATGGAAAAGTGGATAAACAAATTAGTAACAGTGAAAGAGAAGAGTGTTGTTTTATTTTGAAATGGGAAATTACAAAAAMRAATCAATTTATATGAGACATAATTAATGATACATTTAAAATTTTATTTGAATGTAATTGGAAGCCACTTCATGATAATTATAGTATGAAATTGCTATAAGGTATATTAATATCAAAAATAGAATTTTAATTTAGAGTTCTCTAAGATATTAATAAACAAATTTGTATTTAGCACCAAGGAGAGTGTGTTTATTGTTTTGTATTTAGCATGAGATTGTGTTTATTGTTTATTTTGAAATGGAAAAGTGGATAAACAAATTAGTAATAGTGAAAGAGGACGAGTGTTGTTTTATTTTGAAATGGGAAAGTACAACTATAAAATCAATTTATCTAAGAAATAATGAATGATACATTTTAAATTTTATTTGAACGAAATTGGAAGCCACTTCATGATAAGTATAGTATGGAATTGATATATGGTATATTAATATCAAAAATAGAATTTGAATTTAGAGTTCTCTATATTGGAAACTAGTTCCCAATATTACTCTAAGTTTAAGTAATGAAGCTCTTAGAAATCTCCCCAAAATTGTTTTGAGCTTGTTATAACCCTCAAGTACTCTACATATGAATACCTGGCATTTGGCCCTCTTACTTTCTTTTTTTGGTCAAGCCATCACTCCGTTACTCTTCTAAAAAACCCATTTTTTGAAGATGTACGCACCTTGCACCAATACTGCCCATGCATGTTGCACCACTTCATCCCGCTTATACTTGCAAAAAATTAAAAGTTGCAAGGAAGTTGTTGAGATTATGGGCTATTGGGTAGTTTCCCAGCTAATCCACCGCCTATAGCCCGTCACCCAACCAAATAACCATTCTTTTGTCATATAAAAGGATGAATTGGGGTTTTATTCCATATCCAGACATAATAACAGTGAAAATCTACAAGTTTCACATCCCCTCCTTGCCCCAAGCATTTGCAACCCTTTTGCGAGAATTGCCCTAGAATTCCCCAATTTGCCTTCCTTCATCCATCATAAACTCATTATACTTCCCAAGAAGAAGGTTGAGAGGAAAAGATTATCGGAGGTGCACTTGGTGCTTGGTGAAGAGGATCTCAGACCAGGTTCGTGGAGCAGTAGTTGACCTTGGTTGTAAGTGATCATTGTATTATCAATAAAAGAAGTATTTTTCCTATCCCAAAACATGATGTGTCGAATGTTGATGAGTTTATGATGTGTCCATCATAAACTCATTATACTTCCCAAGAAGAAGGTTGAGAGGAAAAGATTATCGGAGGTGCACTTGGAGCTTGTTGAAGAGGATCCCGAACCAAGTTCGTGGAGCAGTAGTTGACCTTGGTTGTAAGTGATCATTGTATTATCAGTAAAAGAAGTATTTTTCCTATCTCAAAACATGATGTGTCGAATGTTTGCATTTGATTTATGTTTTTATTCTAATGTCTAACCCTTATTTACATATGAAATGTATGCTTGTAGCTTGTTCTTTGTTTGTCTTTAAATGCTGACTAGCCTTGGGAGGAGGTTTGCAGTCAGTGAAGCTATCAAGCGCGAGAGGATCGTCATCGGATGCGGAGTAAAGGTACAGTTACCCGATCCTTCTCATTTTGTTTTTCTTGCATAAGTTTGGGGTATGTTTGGGGTAGTTAGATAAGTAGGAGACTTTTAAATGGTTATTGATCTTCCTACATTGTAAACTCTCATGTAGCCATGAGGGGGGTTCCTGCTAGCAGAACTAGCGACCATATTTGTTAGGATATTTAGACACTTAGGAGTTAGTTAAGACCTACTTGGTCTAATATGTCGTTAGGTAAAAGTGTGTTTCTTTAGTATGCATTAGTATGCATTTGTAGTTAGGCAATCCGACGGTCACGATATGTTCCCGACATAGAGTGATCTGACGGTTCATACTCTCCTCGATCTTAATGGCCATTGATCCGTGGCTTAGCACCCGATTGGTCCATGATCTCTATTTAAAGAGCATGGAGGGTCATTTGCCAATGATCGATTGTGAGAAACTGTCTTGTAAAATCTCTCTGTAATCTTTTTCTTTGGATTAATAAACTGCTCCAAGTGGCCACGTTGGCTGGGGCCGTGGATGTTTCCCCGTAGGGGTTTTACCACGTGAAAACATTGGTGTGTTGATCTTTGGTCTGGTTATGTGAGTGGTTACTGAATGTTTTCATCCTCTGTTGGAATACCTGTGTTGTCGAACATGGTATCAGAGCATGTTTGAAGACCCACTTCTGTTGTAGATCGAGATCGTGAAGCCGAGTTGTCTCATCTCCATTTTCTATCATTTTTGTACATTTCTGGGCTAAAAGAACTGTTCCATTGCGTCTGGAGCATGCTTTTCATTTAGGAACACTTTTCATTTCACTCGAAAAGGTTTCTGTTTGCCCAAGATACGACCATTACAGTTAGAATCCGAAGGTATAAAGTCTGAATACGCATTTTTAAATTTTTGCAAAGTTTTGATTTTATTTCGGTTTGTATTTTTTTTTTCCGAGCTGCTACTCTTTTAGATCTGCATATTCTCTTTTTCCTGCGCCTTCTGCGATCTTGAGAAATCATAAACAGATAGGAAAAGGTGCATCTTCCGGGTAAGCTAACCGAGATCTAACCCTTTTTTCTTGTGTGAAAAGAGTTTTTTTGGAGCATGCTCTCCAAGGTTGTCTTCAACAACAACAACAACAACAACAACAACAACAACAACAACAACAACAACAACAACAACAACAACACCCCC
>JASDQU010683736.1:45592-56953 GCA_032191745.1 Picea mariana
CCTACATATTAAACCTCTACAATATTGTCTCAACATATTTCCTCTAATTTAAAAGGAGTTTCCTATTTTCCCAATATATTTTATTTTACATTCCCAACATGAAATTCGCAACACCAAGATCCTTCATGTCAAATTTAGAGGACAACTGAGTTTTTACATCCTGGATAATCTTTTTGTTGTTTCCTATCAACAACATATCATTCACATACAAGACAAAATAAATAATATGATCACCAATTATTTTGAAACACATAGAATGATCTTCTTTGCTTCTTCTGAAGCCAAGTCCCAACACATAATTATCAATTTTTTTATACCACATACTTGGTTATTGCTTTAACCCACATATGGACTTTTTTATCTTCCATATTATCTCCTTCTTTCCTGTGACGTCCCTCAAAATAAAAATATTTTGAAAATTTAAATTGCAGGAAATTTATTTCCAATTTTAGTAAATTCGAATTTGGAAATGTTTTGCCATTTATGGCAATTCCAAATTTCGAATTTGTTAATTGTAATAAATTATTATGACTATTGGCCAGAGATCTGACTTGAACCAACTAACTATTTGACCATGAGACTTGTTTAAAAACATAATATTTTATATTGATTGCAGGAGGACAAATGGAACAACCATGTTAAAAGTAGCTGACCATGACTCCATGAGTGGGGAACATGTTGGAACTACCCCTAGGCTGATTTTTACAAGTGGAAAATTAGTGATTTGGCCATTGGMAGCCCCTGAAAATYARGGATTTAGGAAGCTGYRAAAAYTCCMWAGGGAGGGAAAAAGACCTAGGMAAATAACAAATAGGCATATGTGAGGAGGCARGACGCTRCCAAGTATGCTGGGAAAGAGACTATTGATTCCCTTTTTTTTCCACTTACTGTTATGAACACTGGAGGAGTGTGAGGMAAGRGGGAATTACTAATTGAAGGATAGTGCTATAGAGGGATTTCCAAGTTCTCCCTTATGGACTCATGGTCAGGCTAGGGGGTGAATCGGGCCAGTGATCGTGGCTACTCAGTTCTACGGTTGGGAGGAACATGGTTGTTCCCTTTGTTTCCCCGCGAGTTAGTTCAGATATGCTACTCTAATCCCTATCTGTCTAAATGATTTTATATTGGATGTATTGTACATGTTATAGCTAATGGAAATGGGTTCTAGTATCTATTTTAATGATCGTATAATTGTTGTAAGTCAATTTCTATATCTAAATTTTAGTATTTTGCCTCTGTTGGATGAATTGGTTATTGATATGGTGGGATCCTTAAAGTTGGTGTGCATGCAATAACCTAGACAAAGGCTGTTCGAATTCATGAATTATAAAGTCCTATTAACTATTGAATAGTTACACATAAATTCTGGAATTATCCCCTAAGGAATCCTCTACCATGAAATTATAATATGTAGGTAAATAAAAACATATGATATCCTCATTGAATTCAATAAATAGACTGTAGGATGTAATTGTGGAATTATTTCTAGAAATCAAACTTTAAACATAATCGAATATGTATCAGTGTACGAACATAACTATTATAAGCATATATATATTTCATTATGTAATTTAATTCCAAAAAAAATAAAACAGAATTCACGTATACAGTCTAGAATGATGAAGCATATGGGAATGAACATAATCCAAGGAGTAAGACTACCCTAAACTGGACGATATAATCATGCTAGTATCATACTACAGGAAAGTGAATCAATTATTTCGCTAATACATCATCAACGTTTGACACATCTTACATATGTTGTGCGCAGAGAAAAACCAAGAATTTTATGGCTGTGGATTTACCATTTAGAATATCTATCAAACAATTGCTTCACATTTTTATAGAAAGATATTTCAAAAACTATAGAGTAATGCAATCGATTCGGAGGATACAATCTATTGGAAGGATAAGAATTCTACAAAAAAAAACACGGAGATTTGGAATGTGAAACCCCACCTCCAAACAATCCCCTTTGGGGTAGATTCCAAATAAACAATTTTGATAAAAGGAGACTATCCATACAGACATGAACAAAGTCTGGTAATGATGGCTATTATAACTGTTTAAAGATTTTTGAATACCTTTAAATTACATAAGTAATGTACAAAACGTCGAGGATAAGCTTTTTCCAAATAGAAAATAATGTTCCTCCATTACTAAGCTTAACATATATAAGAGTTTCCCAAACAAGTAAACTTAGATTTTTTTTGCCATTTCTAGTATTTGGGTTATCAGTCTTTTCATACATCAAACTCAATGATATATATATATATATGGATCTTTAACAAAAACAAAACGGTATTTAAACCCTTAGATATCCGACATAGGGAATCGGTGCATAAGTAATGTTACATCTAACAACAGAAAGATACAAATAGAATCGTGACCTCCATGCTTTGATTTAAGAAGCGAGTTGAGAGCCACACTTTTTTTTGGAACTCGAGTACCTTTGTCACATTGAGCAGAGGCCAGTACCTGTGCCGTGAAGTGGGCATCCCTGCATTCAACCATCACAAGAAAACATTAGTAAAGTACATAATAGAACTTTAAATTTATAAAATCGAAAGTATAGTTTGATGACCATAGCTATGTTGGACTACTTAACTTAAGGGTTGAAAATACCATGGCCTCCAGTTGTCATGCATGGTTTTGTAATTGACCCTAGCCAAGGGGAGAATGGTGCCTGGAACTTCTGGTGGGTACCCTTGCAACAAGCAGAGTCCCACCATTAATACAAAGATACCCATTTTTGTCATAGAATTAAACRAATGCTTTGAAAGAGGAAATAGCATTGCAAATCAAGAAGTTCAATCTTTTATCAACAACAACCCTGTACGAACAAAAATGAAGAACGTAAGGAACAACATCATAAATTTAGACAATAGAAGTTCTCGAGGAAGTACCCCAACTCACTAAGAGATAAATTACCGGTAGACCACCACTTTATTACAAATAAAATGCATCAATCATAGAAGAGAATAGATAAGATTGACCTTTTATTCTCCTGGACCCTCTACACAACGTAAGAATAAACCCTTCTATGCTACACAAAAGTGACTCCCAAAACAATTACTAGTCATAAGGTAAAACAAAAAAAAACCCAGAAGAATCCCATGGGACACAAACAGTGGACGCAAAATAGGACTTTAGGTTCACAGTGGTAAAGAGCAGTGACTCTCGGTAAGAGCCTCTTCTACATTCAATGTTAGAATGAAGGGAGAAAATGCGTAGAATATGAACCAAACTACAGGAAGTAAAGATTTTCATAAACCACACCATGAACCCTTTGGTTTCAAACTTAAGATATGACAGTTCCATTAGAAACTTATCGGGTAGTCGGATGTTGCCGCTGACTTCACCAAGGATGGCCGTAGAGGTGATAGCACTTCCCTGTGGAACAATGCATAATATAGAACCCTCTCCTTCGGAGTCACAAGGGTATAAATGAGACTGCCAAAACCTAAGAGGGACAAGTACCACCCTTGATAGCATAGGAGGTACAAGCCATGCGCTAAGGAAAGTTGGTGCATCAGGATTGGGAACAACAGGAGGAAGAGTCATCAGGACTGAGGTTAGTAAGACCCTAATTAATTCTAGGACAGAACCTTAACAACTCCTGACAGGTACACCTGCCTCCTTAAATGTTGAAGATACGAAGTCAAACAACAGTAAAACCATGACTATCCAGTGAAACCAATCGGTCACTATACTTTTGTCTTTGAATTGTTCCTTCTGTTACGCCAATAGGACAAGGAGGGGTAGTTAGTTTAGCTACGGAGTGATTGATGTAGGACTGGTCGGGGTTAAATTCATTATGGTGGAGACAGATTGTATCATAACTAAAAAGAAACCATTAGAGAACACATTGGTAACCACTTATAAATCACCATTAATATCCTTAGCCCATTCCTGGTACGTATTTCATTAGAATTTGATTTCTAATGTCAACACATCTAGATAGGAGTACAAACAATTAATCTCAGGGTTATAACCTTGCGTGCAAAGTCCAAATAGCCCGACTCTCTTATTTAGGGAAACTGAAATTCAAATCCTAGTGTATGGGGAATACATGTAAGTAATAATATCTACATATTAAGATATAGGAGTTAGGAAAATGACTATATTCAATGGAACCTCTCTTATTTGTTAAGTTAGTATGACAAAGCGTTACTCCAAGACAAAAGGAAATGTAAGTACCCATCATACGAGATGATAAAATTTGGATAATTAGTTAATAATGTACCAAAGAATTTTATTTTTTTTATGATAAATTTGAGGTTCATTACATATGGTATCAGAGAAAAAGTTACAACACTGGGCCTGAACAGGACCACTGTAGTGCTTAGTATATATTTTGTTTTAAATAAAAACTAATAAATCGTTTGGTTACAAACATAAAACTTGTTATGTTTTGGTGATTAAGTATGGCAGCTCAGGACATTGCAGAAAAAAGGATGGAAGAAAATACACAGAAAAGACCTCCTGGAGATACAAGGCAGAACAGTGATGGAAGCTCACCTACAGAAGTGTTGGAAACAATGAGGAACCTAATTTTTGAGCTACAGATCTTTAAATCCGACAATGAAAAATTGAAGAAGGCACAACACGAACAGCAGGAGATAAACGAAGTCCTGTTGCGCAGTATAGTGACCAAGAAAATCTCAAAAGACAATAATAATGACGGAGAAGTCAGTAAGAGAGCCTCCAAGAACTCAGGGCCAGAAATAGAAAAATGAGATAGTTCATCTGAAGGAACACCTCTAGCTGAGGATAGAACTAAAGTGGACAGAAAAAGAAAACAAGTAGACCACCTGTTATAACCCTAAATTGTACCACACATGCTTACCTGGCATCAGGCCAACTCATATCCCTTCCTTGCCAAAACTATGCTGAACAAACTCTTGAAAATCCTCTTGGGTCAAGGCCCACGCACCCTAACCCATTACTGCACGCGTGTATACACTGGCAGACCCACTACAGCCCGCGTGTACCTAACAAAACACAAAAATAGGAAAGTTGTCGATGGAACAAAAAGCTATGGGTCAGTTAACTGAAACTCCCGACCATGCATGGCCGAGAGTTCGTCCAAAACCCTAGCTCCTTCTAGCCTATAAAAGAAGGGGTAGGGGTACTATTTGGAAGAGGAAAATTATAGCGAAGAAACTCTTCCCATTTTCCGAATCCATTGTCCCAACCCTTTAGCCTTTCCTCGAGCCAAAGGAGAATTAACGCAAAGCAGTTGGAGAACAGAAGAGGAGGAGCCCAGGATCAGGATCAAGGAGCGGTGGCCGGTCTCGACTTTGATTGTAAGTTGATTCATTGTTCAAATAATAAAAGAATACTTTTCCCATCCCAATGCATGAGTTATCTATGATTTGTTTAATTTGTGCTTAATTTCTAACCCTCAACTAGAAAAGTAGCGTGCATGCATCATTGTTTGTTTTGATTGCAGGTTATTGTTGGAAGGAGCAGCACCAGCAAACAGACAAAAGCGCAATGGAGGATCTACACAAAACATCAGTAACAAGGTTGGTAGTTCCTTTCCATGTATGTATTGTGAAAGAGGGGTTTAATTTTTGGGTGGTAGGTTAAAAAGTAATTTCTTTACGGTCAAAATCTGCATGCAAGTCTGACCCTAGTTTGCTAGTTCATGGAGTATTTTTCCCAACAACAGATTTGGTGACCGTACTGGGGAAATACTCTTTAGGGTTTCCGGATTTAGTAGAGTTTGTGGGTAGTTTAAAATATTAGATTTTCTATCTTTCTTTGTCTGTTTGTTTTCTATTAGGTCTGAGCTACCAGGGAGCCTGGTTCTTTATACCAGTTTTTCCCTGACTATTGCTTGATGGTAATTATTGGGACGCAAAGAGGTACACGCGGCCTGTAGAAGGCCCGCACGCGTGTACTCGCGCCCTAATATCTTATAGCCAGTGTGTGAACGCTAGCTGTAGAGGTTTCAGTAGCGTGTAGGAGCTCAGAGAACTTAAGAGGCAGTCCTCCTCTTCCCTGTCATAATTATACATTCTCAGTGTAACNGAAAATAAGAGTGATTGATTAAGTAATAATCAAACTGAAGATTTCATTTAATGACTTGTGACATAAATCTAAGACATAAATAAATAAATAAAAAATGAGATAACAGGGATGGCATAGGCTGCAGAGGGTTGCGTATGTAGAGAGGGAGTCTGATAGTCCCGAGAAGATAAAATATTAATGGAAGGAGTATGGAGGGGGACGAGGGTGGTTGGAGTAGTAAGTGCGTGAGGCGATCGGGAGGAATAAGGGAGGAAAGAGGGGGATGTGCGCACCATTCGGCAGGAGGAGGGAATGGATGCCGGAAACTGCTGTTTTGTCATCTGCAGAGAGCCGAGAGATTTACTGTGATATGTGTGATCAGATTGAGACATGAGACTTACTGGTTATGACCTATTGATCAAGGAGGCACCGAGTTGCTAGAGGTTTTTGGCACGGGGGCCAGGATATCCGTAGATATCCTGGAGCTAGGTCGTTTTCCTAGTTGGCAGGGTGGACATTAGTTTTGGGCAATTATTTTCTGTGAATGTGACAGGACTGGACTATGTAGCAAGGTAGCAAGGCAGCAGGGAAACATAAATTAGCATCAGAACCAGGTATTTTGTCAAGTTATGTATTTATTTCTTTCTTCCATGAATTCAGTATTTAATGATAAATCTAAGCTACTAAAGTTTATGTTATAAAAATCAGTATTATGCTATGATGTTATTGTCTCAGTTAGGAAATAATTTGCTTATGAATATAAATGATGTTTAGAATTTATTAGGCTGTTACACTCAGGGGGTTTTCTGGATCCTCTCTGAGTCTTGCTGGTTCACAGTCTTGTCTCAGTTTGTCTTTTTTTGTTTTGTTATTCCTTGCAAATATTTTTTCTTTTATGTTAGAAGAAGCATCCAAGCCTTCAAGGGACCTTGGTCATTAATACCAGAGGCCTCTTCTGGATCTAGGATACCTTTTTTTATTTTTTTTCTTAATATTTATACATACACGTGGCTTGTACAAGGTCAGACCGCGTGTACACGCATCCTGTTTTAGCTCAACATGCATTCGCACGCGTGCTGTTTCTGTGATAGTAGTGTGCTTGACAGGCTGTTTTTCAATCAGGGTGGGGCAGTCATCCCCTCCTTTGCTGAGAAGTGTTCCTCTCAGGTGTTTGAGTTTAGGGTTGAATAGTCAGTAGGTTAGGGCCTCTTACCCTTAGCCTATTTTTTCTTAGTTGCGAGTTGATAGAAAAGATAAAAAGAAATAATTTTGTTTTATGGTTTTTAGACAAGCGTAAGAGTCTTTTCTTTATTGATTGCCATTGGGTGTCTTTGCTCTGATTCTTTGCGAGCTGCAATTTAAGCCAGAATTTTGTTTTTTCTTGGTTTTACGCTTGTCGGTATTTTCCCTTTGTTGCTTGATTAGCACGTAAATAAAAAAAAAGAGAGAAAAAAAAAATCTTTTCATTTTCTTCTTTGTTTGAAGATTGTGTTGCTGCATCAATAGCTAGGAAGAAGTCTTTTTGTTCATAAGTTTTTGCAGTGCATTTAGAGCATAAGTAGCTCGTATTCGAGCGAAATTCCTTTATGTTTGCTGCATGAAATCTTAGAAAAATTGAAAAGAAAAAGAAATCTTTCTTTGTGAAAAGTTGTTGATTTTTGCATTGAGTAAAAGTCTTTTGTTTCCAGCTTTTTTCATTCATTTTTGCTTTAGTCTTTACAAATCATCAGTTTCACCTTCATACCCCATGACGTAAAAAATCCAATAAAAGAAACGCTAATTTAAAATCTATTAGACTTTTTGTTTGTAGGGTTCACAAACTAGTTCAGGACTAAGGCCTTGGATTAGGTTGGAGAGGAAACTCTCCAAGGCCATTCAAAACCAAACATTGGAGTCTGTGATAGGGAGTGTAGAAGTCCAGTTTTGTGGAAGTTATCTGGGACCCCCCTCTAACACAGGGAATAAACACGAGGTCATGTGCGGAAAGATAACGGAGATAACCCCTCCAAAGCCGGACCAAGCGTAGTGGAGAACACATATCGAGGACTTGTTTTGGGATTTCATCGTTTGCATTTTCCACGGGGCTTCATGAGTCTCGAATCCGTTCGAGGTCCTCAGTTGTCTTCCAGACCATTTTCTCTCGATACCCTTGACAGGTTTTGGGCTTGATACCCTGCTCATTGTGGTCTACCCGACTTTCGACTGTACCCACCTGGTGACTGTTCGCGTGTTGGCAAACTAATTGCCAAATTTTTTTAGGGACATACACAGGTGTCTGCGGGGGTATACCGTGGTACCTAGGAAAGATATCGGGCCACGCTTTGCAAAGTATACCCGGAGGGTGCTTCTATGTTCGATTTTCACTTGCACCGGTAAGTTTCTCTAGTGTTGGTTGTTGTAACTGTTCTTCCAACTAGTTTAGTGTTTGCTTGTCTTATCTCTTAAGGGCTTCTTTTTTAGTGTGTGTTACTGTTTGAACGTGTATAATACCTTAGCGTGTCTTGGATATTCTCACACAATGGAGGATCCCGAGCTCCGCTGGTCATGAAGGCTTCTGGGCCTGCCGCCGGTTATACTGGAGCCACCCCCACCACCATTAAGGCAGAAGCTATACCAACAAGGGCCTTTTGAAGCAACCGGGTTACAAACTATTGTGCTCGAAAAACTGTCGAAGGAATCAACCACCAATATTGGCTCGGTTGAAACCCAAACCACTGATACTTGGCCATCGGTCATTGTACCAATCCAATTTTACAAACACCTATCAGTGCCTCACACAGCTATGGAAACAAACATTGTTACTTCCTCTGGGAATTCTTCCATTCCCACCACCGTTGCTACCACATGAGAAGCATCTCCTAAATTGCCATCATCGGTCCGGGCCACCATGGTCTCGGCCGCAACTACGTCACACAGTGGACCGATCCCATCTATCACGGCGGCCACAACTCCCTTCACACCTAGTGCAACAGGCCCTCCGTTCTCATACAGTATGCCTAGTTTAGGTACAAGTCCTACACTCACTCACTCCACTTTACAGACTTTGGGTCTGGGGGCAGGGAGATCTAACGCTCCTATGCAAGGTCAACTTGGGGGCACTTCCATCCCTTTTAATGTTTTTCCTTACGCTGGAGGTCATATCTCTCCTTCGTCCCCTTCGCTTGGTGGTTTGCATCAACAGTCCACCGGGCAGCCTGAACACACTAGTTTATTTGGAGTCGAGAGTCAAGGAACACCTACACACACTATGCCAGTAGGTTCATCACCATTTGTTTGAAACAAGATGTTTGGTAACAACACTTTCGCATCCACCGCTTTCCCGTCTGGGGGCACTCCCATTTTTGGATAGTCTACTCCGGCGCAGGGTACTATTCCTGTGCCAGGGGCACATATAGCAGGACCTTGGAACTCAAGATAAGGATCTGTTCCCTCTTATGGAATGTCATTCTGGGGTAATTTTTTCCACAGTCAATGGAACCCTGGACAGACTTCTATGCCTCTCTCATCAAGACCAGAATGGGGTAATCCTTCCCAAAGTCCTTCAAACACGATGCATGCCCAACATCCTATGTTCTTTATGGGGAATCACCCAATGATATCTCCACAGATGAAAAATCCTTACGCTGGTCAGGGCCATGGTTTCTACCAGAATCCGAGCCAGCAGCCAAACTTTTCCTGGCAACCTGGTGCCAGTCAAACTCCAGGACCCTTTTTCCCAGGCTATCAACAGCAACCCAAACTACCATTCCTGGCGACTTTACACTTGCCATATTTGACAAGATTGTTAAATGATCCTATTTGTCACGATCCATGTTGGCCTCCTATGCCAACGAAGTTTCCTTCAGACATTCCAAAGTTCGAGGCCAAGCCTAATGAATATCCAGGTGATCACGTGACTACCTTCCATCTTTGGTGTTCATCTAACTCATTGAAAGATGACTCCATTCAGTTGTGATTGTTTCAACGCACCCTTATCGAGAGTGCCGCGAAATGGTACATCGAGCTCGATTGATCCAGATACTCTTCTTTTGGCGAACTGGCGATGGCCTTCCTTAACCATTTCCAGTTACCCTTGAGATACGACGCTGGCACATAGATGCTTGCCAATTTTGAACAGACAACAGAGGACCATATCTCTGATCATATCCAAGAGTGGAGACGTCGGAAGAGTCTAATAAAAGTACCAGTCCCACCAACATTCCTGCTTGAGTGGTTCCTTAAGTCTCTGGTCCCACAATTGTCCAAAGACGTCGCAACTTTTGTAGTTTTCTCTGAAGAAGATGCCATCATGAGGGCCCAACAGTTTGAGCTCATTTATTCTCAATCTGATTTATTATACAACATCCTGCCAGATGCACCACGATTGATACTGGATAAAACTAGACAGAGAGTTGGACCACATGCCAACGGTATTGTTGGTTCAACACAAACCAAGCCCGCTGAGCAATTGACAAAACAATTGCAACAGTTATCTATCCAACACTCAGTGGCCAGCCAGACTATTTCTTTGGCTGCTCCTCCTACCCAAACATTGGAAGTACACTCCATGTAGTTGACTAACCCAAAGGCCACCTAACAGCCTGAAGGGAAGAAAAAACAATGAAATAAGGGTAAGGTGGAGAAAAAACCCATTGAGACTGCTGGCAGGGACACTACAGAAAAATGGAAGGTGAGGTATCCATGCAACTTGTGTGCAGAAGATCACTCGACCCATCTTTGTCCTTGAATTGCAGAGGCCCAAATGTTTCACACAACAACAGCAAGTCGTGTTGACTAATCCCTTTCAGCATGGGAAAAATTTAACTCAAGCCTCTATAAGTGCCAAAGGGGGCAGCCAAGAAACCGGCCCTCCTCCAAACAATTCCTCATCAGTGAACGTATATATGGTTAGGGGTGATGCTTTCATAACAACTAGAGAACACGACTATAGTAAACCAAGTTCCTCTGAGAAGGGTAAAGAAGCCGAACTCCCATCTCTTCCTCTATAGATCGAGAAGACGTTGGGAGAAACAATGAAATGCATTCCAAAGGGTGCATTTAAGAAAGCTTCTCACAACCCAAACGCAAGGGCCACCCAGAATTACTCTGTGGTGGAAGATTTATCAAAAAACCCTTGTGCGATGTTCGCTTTGGAGGTCCTCCAAATCATCCCTGCTTAGAGGAAAGCCTTGTTAACTGCTTTAGGCTCTACTGAGACTTGTAACCTGGGTACCATCATGCTAGATACAACCGACTTAAAACCTCATCTTCCTTACCACGTAGCATTTCAGATAGTAGTGGCTCATCCCACGAAAACTTTTACACGCAATATCTTTCGCACGGTGGTCGACGAGGGCGCATCGA